>LBNU01003205.1:84420-105161 GCA_014162995.1 Artemisia annua
CCAATTCATCGCACCAAAGATTTGATGCCCGAGCCATCGCTCACCGGCCCCACCCCACCCACCCTGTTTGTGTAGACCCAATATAGTCAATTTGTCGATAACATCTTTATTTTGTTATTAATAAAAACCACCTGATTCTCATGACAACTAATATACTAAATAGCTATTACCCTGTAGCCAGTGCAATAATTTGCCTAGAATTAAATTATCCTATGCATTTCGCTTTCACAAAATCTTATGTAAAAGAAATTCAAAATGATATATTTGTGAAAAATATTATATGTATTTTTAAATTTACACGCAACTTGACATTATTAAAAATCAAACTTTAAGTTATATAACGAACAAAGTGAATTATGTTTTAGTATACTGATAAAAGCTGACTTTATATTCTTTTTGGCTGTTAATTGTTATTGTTAATACTTACGTAGATTAGTTCTTAATTATATAAACAGCGCACTAAAAAATCGGGAGGTACAAGTTAATATTACATGCTAGAATAAAGATGCATGCTTGGGGGCGAGCATAAAAATTGAGAAAACCAAATGATAGAGCGGTTTTCGGTTGCATACAAAGAACCCACAAAAAAAAACCGTCCTGCCTACCTTTATCATTTCTAAAAATCTTAGACTAGATGGTAAGGGCGTGAGCCCTCACCTATCCCTCCTTCACCTTAAGGTGACCATGCCACACACCAAAGTCACGAGTGAGATATGGAAAAAATCCAAAGAATTAGGCGACCTAATCACCTTAAGTTACAACAAAGTGACGTAGTCTTTCTCTTTTGTTTTATTTTTTTTATTTTTTTTGTGAGTGTGTGTGGGGTATTTAGTGGGGTATATTTGTATAGAGTGTGTATTTTAAGGATAAGGTGACCATGTCCTGTAAAAGAGGAGATGGAGTGAGGGGAAGTGAGAAGAAAGAAAGCTGACGTGACGCTGGTGTGTAACGTGAATTTTAGGTGACCATGAACTTAAACCACAAGCAATGTCTGTCGTGATCCCAAGGTTGGATTATGCTGCTCTTTGACGACTCACTAAACTTACTCATACGACTACGAATACGGTTAAGAGCCAACCATTTTGTTTGTAGTCATTAATGGTGATTTTTGGTTTTGGTCTTATCAAGTTTTCATCATATAATCTGATCGTTAAACTATGATTGATATTATTGTTTGGGAAATACCTTCGCCAAACAAGGACAGTTCTATTAGACGATATAGCGGCCCAAACCCAAATGTGGTTGGGTCCATTAGGGTTGCTAGTATCTTCTATGTAATACTATAAATGCAGATCAACAATACAATACCTCTCACGAGGTTTCTATCATTCAACATGGTATCGTAGCTGGTCTGATCCTCAGACCTAGGTGGCTAAGTTAAGCCGTCTCTTCAATGTCACCCTGTCAAACCCTAGCCGCCGCCATTTATCCATTTTCCAAAAAAAACAAAGTCTATGCTTTGAATTTATTTTTGTTTATTTGCTATTGCTGATGCTACATGGTGAAGATTAATTTTCGCTTACTGTCGGATGTCTTCATCAACAAATTATGTTTTTATTACATTAGTGGTTAACTATCTTTAGTTTTATTTTAATATTTTTAGCTTTATAATCCAATCCGAGCTTTTTCGATTTCGCCACTCGGATTGCGAGAGAGTATTAGACGATATAGCGGGCCAAACCCGAATGTGGTTGGGTCCATTAGGGTTTTTATTATCTTCAATATCATACTATAAATGCATATCAACAATACAATACCTCTCATGGGGTTTCTATCATTCAACAAGTTCGAGATCGAAAAACGAACACAAGTACGAGCACCCTCTTGAAAAGGAACACTAGAATTCAAAGAAATGCGATCACCTAAAACTCTGTTCCATCACGAACTATAACCCACCAGCGAACGAACACTTTGTACTCGAACACGTTCCGATAGAATTCAACTCGAACAAGATTGCAAACGTGAATGATCAAAGAGCCTAAACCCACTCCTGTTTACTGATTTTGAAACTATTAACTAACAGCCACAACTTTATTTTGAAATCTTTGTGATTATGAATATGATGAGTGCATGTCATATATTTATAGCATTGTGAATTGGTGTATCCATAAGTATAGGAGGCCGTTGATTACCATGACCAAGTCATTTGACATGGTATTACTGCTAACCGTCTATTAACTCTCATTCGGTTGTTGTTAAAAAAGGATGGTTCTTTGCGGTTGAGTTTACAACTCGATTTAGTGGTAGAGGGTGGTGGTGCTGGGTGGGTTTGTGATGTGGTGGGATAAAAATAAACCTGCAAATTCAAAATATGGGGAAGAAGACGATGGTATATTAATCATTTCACATGCGTTTGAAATTGACTAACGGGAGAACTAAAGATCGTTAGCTTTCGGCGGCATTTTGGACCGTCACATCTGCTTCAGTGACTAAATTGAATTTTTTTCGATGGTTTTCTTGATTTTTCGAAAACATTAGAGAAACTATTTGCAATTTACCCTTTTAAATTTCTTGTCGCCAATAATTTCTTCCGTTAAATTACAAATAAATTACTATTTAAAAGCATTTTTTTAGAACGACACTACACTTGAAATCCGACCCCCTCTCGAGTTAAACCATCCAAACGGGCAGGCCCGGGACCCAAACCACTAGGAGAGACCCATGAAGGGAAACCGCTAGAACTCACGGCTTCGCACTAAGAGGAAAATCTGAATTTTCTTTGTCTCTGCGAGACTCAAACACAGGAAAAACCCCTCCCCAAGCTTTAAAGAAACTCAGATAGCCAACTGAGCTAAGTCGGTTGGTTACTATTCGAAAGCATTAATTTGTTATCTCACCTCATTATTTTTATTTATTATTTATATTTATATTTATTAATATAATAATATATACCAAAGATGATAAAAATCAAAATGATATCGTGACAGGTAGTATTTTATAATTGGGTCCATAAAGTCATCTCTCATTATCTCATAATATTGAATGTCAAATCCAGCAAGCTGATAACAATGATGTATGTGTTTAATTATCAATCTATACTTTATAATATATCTGAGTTTTTTTCAAAATAAAAAACTTAAAATTTTAAGCAACACATTTACTAATCTATATTATTTAGTATAAAACATGAATGTTTATTCTTAAAATTTTAAAAACTTAAATTAATGTAGTTTGTCTATTTTACCCTTAAGTATCCTTTAATAAACCTTAAACTTGATTAATTCTAAATTTGTCAACTTTTTAAAAACATAAATTATATTTATTTTATAAAACACACGCTTTGCATCAAAGGTCAAAGCAGAATTACGATTTCGCAAGTATAATTATTTGCCGCTATACACCGTCCTTTTGCGAGGGTATACGTCTAGTAATGGAAAATGAAGTTATATCTGAAAAAATTAAGTGTCTTAAATTTGTAAATTTGTAGCAGTTCTCCAATAAATACCTAATAAATATTATTTTTAAAATACTACTATAATGAAAAATACATGTTATTATATGTATTGTATAAACTAATAAAACACACAAAGTTTCATGCAATTTATATGAAAACAAGTTGATGGTACATATGATTTTAAAAACCGGACCGGACCAATGTGTTCAACCGGAAATCGGAGTCACCACCAGTTTGGCTAGTCAATAAAAGTCGTTCGAAAACGAATCTGAGATGACCGCCGGAACCGATAAAAACGGATTAATCGGGCCGGGCCGGGTCATTTTCTTCTTATTTTTCTCATGTTAATCAGCTCATCATTGTTATTTTGTTGGTGCCTGGACTTTAATCACAGGATACTTGCCGCCACAACGTGCGGGTACCTTGCTAGTGTAGATTTATTTGTTAATCTTGTATGTTATAAGAGAAGATATAACATGAAAAAAATGATTTATTTTAAACTAATGGGAGTGCTCAAATTTGAAATCGAATCATTTGATTAGCCAATACAAGTTAAAATTGGGTTCAATTTGGTCAAATCCATCTAAACTATATCGAGCAAAATAATATGTATAATAACATATGTGCCGATTTGTGAAAAAAAATAAAAAAAATAGGAGATAATTAATAAAACTTTAGTTGTTAAATTTTAAATAAATTATATGGACTTAAGTAAATTATCGGTTTTCATGTTTTGTGATAACTTTATTAATTTAATAAATACCCCCTAAACTTTATAAATTTAATTAATACCCCCTAAACTTTATAACATATGTTTTGTTATTTATAAATATTGTTATATTTATATAACAAATTAATGTATATGTACGAAATTATAAATATCAAAATAAAAGTACGAGATACTGTGATATGTAAGTATATACACGATATCGTACACATACGAATGACACATGTTATTCCTCTTTGTGAGATTAGCAAGGATATCCGTAAAAGTAATTTTTTTTTTACTATAGGTAACACCCCCATTTTCACATATCGCAGAGGATTTAGATCTGGGGTATTACTTCATGGATCACAGTCACAATAATAGAAAACGACTTGAAAAGAGACGTTTTTGGAAAATGAGTTATCATTCATTAAAATATCAGAGTTTTTATAAAGAAGAGGTCCCGTAAATTTATGTGTGAATGTAGTGTTTTGAATGATAACAGGTTCAAAAGTCCTCCAAGTTCAGTGCCACTTCGTGCCATAGGTCCGTAACGGGCTAAGTTACCTAGGATACATGCTTAAAAGTCAACACTAGGGTGGAGTGAGAATCATAGGTTTAAGTGGTAGTGTAAATACAAGTTCCACAGGGTTCAGTTGTTACACCCTTCAAGGAAAATATAGTATTTATGATAATTGCAATGCATATACAATTATCATGAAAATAGGGTTATTGCACTAAGCTCATGACACCGCACGATAACATGTCCAGGTCATGGGGCACTGCAGACCCTTATATGACTGGACGTAATAAGGATTAACTTGCCAAGGTTAATCCTAAGGGTGTTTTCAAATATAGTACTTATTGGTACTCGGCTGGGGCAAACCAACGAGAGTTGTCAAACTCCAAATAGATCTATTTACTATATTTGCGTTCACTCGCAAGTGATTATAGTTCATGAAATTTGGGTGTAATGTAATAGTGGCATAGAAGGTACTCGTGCAATAACCAAAGAAAAGACTTGTATTCGGTTTAAAGCATGTATCCCCCTCACAGGGTTTGTAAAGCATTTAAAAGTGAGGCTATGAAAACTCACCTGGGCTTAAGGAATTCTGATTGATGTCAAAAGTGACTCAGATACCAGACTGCTTACTCACGTATCCTGGGGGTATTGTAGGTGTGTGTGTATGTCAAGTCCTAGTTATCTTATTTGGGTTTCTTAAGTAATCATTCCTAGGTTTCTAATATTAATTACAACGTAACACTGTTCCGGCCATCATAATTCAGAGGTTTATAACCCCTTACATGAATTAAGCTCCCTAGTATTGTGTTATGTTGTTAAATATTTAGATTATAGATATAACATAACACCGTTCGGGCCATCATAATCCAGAGGTATATAACCCCTCACATGAAGCTCCCTAGTATTGTGCTAAGTTGTTAAATATTTAGATTATAGATATAACATAACACCGATCGGGCCATCATAATCCAGAGGTATATAACCCCTCACATGAAGCTCTCTAGTATTGTGTTATGTTGTTAAGTAAAAAGATAGTTTTTATCTTTATATGAAAATAGTTCACTTTATACCCTTCAAGTTTATATATTTACAATATCTACCCTAAACTAACATATTTATATATTTTAGACCTTTAACTTTTAGACTTTTCAATTTTTGTCCCTATACTTATATATTTTAGGAAAAAGACAGAAATGACCCTTAGACTTATAGTTTTTTCAAAAATTACCATTTATACCCTTAACTTATTAACTTTTGCAAATCTAGTCCTAATTGTTAATAACTATACAAATTTTAATCCTTAGGTTATATAACTTTGCAAAATAGGTCCATATACCTAGTACTTCTAAGAAATGTCAAAAACAGTCCCTATACTTAATATTTTCAGAAAGTTACCATATATACCCCTATGCATGGAAAACTTTGCAAAACTAGTCCTAAAACCATGCAAACTATATTTTTATGAAACAAAAGAGTTTCTAAGCTTATGACTCATTAATATTAGATTAACTAAGTTGCCTAAACTAGATTATAGCTAATAGTAAGGGCTTTTAGCATGCAAACATGAATTCGACTCTAATTAGGGTTTCAAAAAGAAAACGAGCAAATGAAAATGATCAAGGCTTAAGCAAGGGCTCCTAGGTGATATAAGGCATCTAATAACTATCCTAATACAGTAATAGAGCTTATGGAACCTGATTTGAAGCTTACTTGGTCAAAAATGAAGCTAACGAGAGAACTAGGATTTTCTCGATGGAAAATCAATTCGACAAGGGCTCAAGGCTTAATGTTCTCGACTCCTAGGCTTCCTAGGATTCTTATACTACTTCTAGGACAATAATGTTTGAGGTGGAGAAGTGTGGTGGTGTGATTTTGAAAGGGAAGGGGTGTGAGGGTTTTTATAGCCTCGTTAGGCTTGGTGGCCAAGAAAGGACTGGTATGGTGGCGAGAGGGGGGAGGGGTGACTCATGTCAACTATATGTGACTAAGGAGAGCTAGGGAGGTAGGATAGGTGTGGTGTGTAGTGGTGGTTTAGCCTTGTGATGCCGCGGATCCAAGGTGGTTACAAGTAGGTGATCCACCTACTGGTAAGCTACCTAGGTGCTTGCTAGAGGATGACAAGTAGGTGCATAAGGTGCTATGGTGTGTGCTTGAGGTACTTGATGTGCTTAGGGTACTTAGTTTTAGGATTAGGACTAACTTAGGTTAGTTTAGGCTTAATCTAGCTTAAGGTGGTATTAGGGTCTAGCTTAGGGTTTAGTGCCTAGATTAGGGTCCTATTAGTATTTAGTGACTAATATTAGGGTTTAGGAATCATTTCCTAGGTGGTGGTAGCTTATTCTAAATAATCAGGAAGGTTTAGACCTAGTTTCGGGACTTAAATGACCTAATTAAGGTTTTGTGCTTCAGAGACTTGTACCTAAGCTCTAATGGATTGTACTAGGGTTTAGGGGTGCTAAGATATCCTAAAGTTGCTAAGGTAACTCAAACATAAGCCTTGAACACTTTCAAACTAGTTTAGATAAGAAATTTGGGTTTTAGAGATAACCGTAAACACTTAGGGCTTGATTAGGGTTTGTTTTGGTATTATGATAGATATAGCATGTTAAAGTGATAGATTACTTATTGTAATGATGTTTAGATTTTAGACTTGACATACTAGGAGTCTATATTATGTGAATATAAAGATATTTGGCTTAGGTGGATATGTGAGCAGGTCTAGGGAGTCATGCATGCAATGAGAATGTAATAAAAGCAAAAATTTACCTGTGAAAATACCTGATATAGGTATTGTAGTGGAAGATATTGATGAAATTTATGGGTGGTTACACTATACGAGATCAATAACGTTTCATGTAATTTCTTTTTATAAGTTTAACCCGCGCATACACTGGTTTAAACGAATATAGCTAAAACTATTATAAACTGAAATATAAATATCAAAATAAAGACACGACTCCACATGTTACTGTGAGATGAAAATAAATACATGTGATTGTAAATATAGTAACGGCACATGTAATTCTTCTTTAAAGTTTAAATAAAGATGTATGAAAAAACATTTTTTTTCAGTGGTCATTACGTGCTATTAAACACATATAATGTCTAAAACATGATATTAGTAGTTAAATTTAAACGACATCAGCCTCAACACCATGCCTGTTAATCAAAGTTAAATCTTTCGTCGAACAAAAATATATATAAATTATTAATAATATAATAAAAAGTTTATGTTATAACCCGTGCATACACGAGTATTATAACTATATAAGTATATAAGTGCATAATTTTATATAAATTTCTTATTTAACAACCCCTATATTCACGAGGTTAAAAAGTACTTAGTTGCTTAAAAACAACTGTATATGTAAAGAAATACAGTTCTTTTTTTTGAGCAAGTAAAGAAATATAGTTCAAAAACATAATTTATTGAGAAATTAAAGATACAAAGATATGATCCTAGTCCCTTCCATATCGACATTAATAAAAGAAGATAAGTTGAACAATCCTCATGTCATCTTTCTGTGGTAATATATACTCCGTAAGTTATATGAATTATAAAAAAATATTGTGTTTCACACCATTACTGCTATAAAAAGACATATGGATTAGCATATTTCACGCAACTCTCTAAAACTAATAAGTGATCAAGTTCTTTGGATAACGAAGATGGCTCTAACGGGAAAGCTAGTCGGACATGTTGAGATCAGTTCGCACGCGGATGTGTTACATGATCTCTTGAGGCACAAACCAAACGATATAGCTTCCATTTCCGAACCTGTACATAGTTGTGATCTGGTTAGTGGTCAACAAGGTGTTGTTGGGTCTGTTATTTGCTGGAACTATACCCATGGTACGTTTTTAGGTGAACTCGGTCTAGCTTTTTGCATTGTTTTTTCATTCACCCTAGACTTAAGGGAACGAGGATAAAAACCTCACACGAGTATACGACCCTAAACAGGATTTTTAAAAATAAATTCCAAGAATAAAATACATAAATAAACCCTAAGCGCTTATGGTTAATCGGGAAAGTTAGCTTGTGTAAAAGCATACTAACTATAGATGAAAAGTTATCCAGACTTTCTTGATTAAACAAAATGCTAAAAACGAGAAAGCTGCCAAAGTGGCTCAATTGTGGTGCTCACTAGTTTTAGGGGCAAAGCAACTTTGTTGCGGCGCCATAGTATGTTGAGGGGCAAAGAAACCATTTTTTGATCTTGTTCCGCTTGTTATGCACTCTTTGCTTCGTGTAGCCTAACTTCTGCAAGTTCTTCTTCCCGATCCTTATCCTCATCAACCATCTTGTGTATTAGTAGTAGTTCTCTAGCATCAACCTTTACGCCGGCGTCATCATTGGGGATTGCTTACTGAAACTACTTTTGCATTATTTGTATACGTTTCTAAAACAATTTTGAACGAGTTTGTGATTGATTATCAAAAGTTTTTGTCTGACTTGCTGTAAGTGATTAAAGCAGTTGAAGATGCTTATTCTAAACTGCTTCTTTCTTAAAACAGTTATCTGATATTAAGTTACAAATTTTTTATGACAAACTATTGACATGAATACATCTCAGTTATTTTTTTTTTTTTTTTTTTTTTTTTTTTTTTACAAATATTTTTCCTATGTTGAACAAATTATATCAAAGACGGAAAAAAGCAAAGTGGAAAAGAGATAATCGAAGAAATCGACGAGACAAACCACAAAATCGTTTTCAAGTACATTGAAGGAGATCTACTTGAGAGGTACAAGACATTAACCATAACATTTCATGTTGAACCAAAAGATGATAAACAATTGGCCACGTGGACATTTGATTATGAGAAGCTAGATGCAAGTATACCGGATCCAACTAATGTGATGGATCTTCTGTGTGGTATTGTCAAAGACATGTATGTCCATGCCTGCAATAAGTAGATTCTCAAGTACTTAATAAGGCGATTAATGAAGGGACATGTCGATCCAGCTGTGTGTCTTTTGCTAATAAAATCCTAAAACTAGCATATAAGAAATAAACTAAGTGACAGCGGAGATGGCTGCGCGCTTTGAACATGTATGTTGTATTTCCGGCTTGTATCTTACAGTTATCATATTGATACTTCAATTCTAATATGATATTTGTGTAATAATTCGAGTTCATGTCTTTCTCTTGTTTGTAATATATACATCCTTAAAGAGTATGAAGTTAGAGATTTGCTTATATATATATCATTGTTATTTTGAGGAGTTTTTGCATAATTTTCATGTTTTATGATCTTTGAAACTTGGGGGAAGATAACTTTTTTGTTTCATAGCTGGTACAAGAACTAATCTTGCAACAGTTACCTATATAGATAAAGTGCGTGAATGTACATTATCATCTAAGGGCACACGGTGCAATAACGCCGGAGGTGGCGTTATGCTGACATGGCCAACGTTGAGCCAGTGTTATCACACCATGCAGGCGGCGTTATGGCTTGCGTTGATGGTAGCGTTGCCATGGTAACGTGACGTTGAGGAAGGTTAAAAAAATAAATAAATAAAAAAATACACATTCAGCCCTTCAACGTGCGTTGATTCATTTTTTTCTTCCTTTTATCTTTTTTCCTTTTGATTTATATGACAGTGAATGGGTTGATTGTATGTGTGTTAACTGTTTGTGTGTGTGCAGGTGTGTGTTGCGTAGAGACGAAATCTTTTCTTTTCTTTTTTTTTTTTTTTTTTTTTTTTTTTTGGCTTCTGGGCTTTGGTTGTGAATGGGCTGCTGGGGTTTGGTAGTTAAGTTTAGTTTTTTAAAGTTAAGATTCAAAGTATACGCTGCACCATAGTTGTTAAAGTGGTTTCCACCATAGTTACAACTCACAAACCATGCGCTGCGCCAAGTAAACACAACTTTTGATTTTTGATTTTTTATTTTTTTTAGTTTTGTAATTTTTTTAAATGTCATGTTGTTTAGTAAATGAAGCATTAGTTTAGGGGATGAATTTGTAATTTTCATTTTTTAAAGAAACATGGGGCATTGGGGCCTAAAATGTGGTGTTATGGTGGTGTTATAATAAGGGGTGTTTTTTTGGTATTAAGGTTGAAATGTTAAAGCTGATGTGGCGCGGTGTTATCTCATAACTCAAGTTACAACACATTGTGCTCTAATAATGTTTTAAGAAATAGGTAGTTAATAATTAATAATAAAATCAACTTTAGGAAAAAATTGAGTAATTCTAATAAGTATCATGTTTATACAATTTAAAGAGGTACTAGCTTCTAACATTTTTATGAAAAAAATATCTACAACACATCAGCATCAGTTGTGAAGTATTTGAGTAGAAAGAGCACACCAAATCTGAACTTCTAGCCTAAATCTTTCTCGATCAGGATGTAACTCCGTTAACGAAAGGGCAGTTATCAGATTAATCTTCGCTAGCACCCCTTTGGGCCACTACTAGGAAAGAGTAGTTGGTGACTATATATGAGTGACAAGCATACTTGTGTCATCTGCGATTCTAGTGACACTTTTACATACTAGTTCGTGTGTGGGTAAAAAAATAAATTTTGAGTATACTGAATTATATATAAATTAATACATCATGCTTTTTCACAAGAAGGTCAAATTTTAACCCCCGTTATATTTTACTTGGACTATTTTAAATTTTAGTGACTGTTCCATTTGGTATGCCAAAGAAAAACAAAAACAAAAAAATAAACTCTCTTGTTATGGCACCAAATGTGGCTCTATAATTAATGTAATTAAACTAATGTGTTTTTGGCAAAAGAAAAAAAGAAAAAGGAAATAACATGGAGACAAGCCCGCCCTACTATTGGAGTTGAGAAAGAAAAAAATAGTATGGCCAAATTTTAGACATGTTTTAATTGGTGAAGAAAAGTTATGAACCACGGCAACAAGATCAACAAGAATCTTTGAATACTATACACTACTATGCATATGTTTTACTTGTCATTGTTTTCATATTGTAAAAGTTATACACTTATACCACATGAACCTTATAAAAGCATGAACAATGTATTAGTTAAAAATGTACCAGTAGCTTAACAAAAGCCTACCAAATAAATGCAAGTGTTTCAAGTTTTTTAATAAAAGAATATTTTGAGTGATACTCCGTATTGCTTTTAATACAAAAGAGTTGTCATATTTTGCCGAAATGTTTTGTGAGCAATTTTTTGAGAGTAACGTCTCATATATATCCAACAATAATCCCATTACAGTAATTAAGTCAGTAAGTTGTTGGTTCTAGTCTGATCAAGTACTTGTAACTTTGTTGTCAAAAGTATACGACCGTTACATACTTGCATTCATAGAACTGCATGTATTTCACATATATTACGTATAGAGTGTCAAGAGACGACCATGAAACTCTAAGGGTGGTGGCAGTGGAAGTCTATGGGTGGGCGGTTTGGACCAAACCGCCGGGGAACACCGCCGCCACCCCAGCGGTTTGGTGAAGTCTATGGTCTCAGCGGGCATAATAACCTCGGAGGTATGGGAAGTTTATCAAAGGACCGTTGCATTTTTTGAACGTTGGGAGGCATGGATTCGACCGTTGGAGACTACAAAAAAAAAAAAAAAAATAAAAAAAAAAAATAAAAAAAATCTATCCCTATATATACTAAACTTCTACATATAATTCTACCCATATAAACACAANATAATGGACGACAATACAAACGTGGATATTATCTTACCGATGGAATCTATCCTACGTGGTCAACGTTTGTTAAAGTATATAAGTATCCCGTTGAACTGAAGGAAAAGAGGTTCAAGAAGCTACAAGAGTCTGCAAGAAAAGATGTCGAGCGAGCTTTTGGTCGTCTAAAATCAAAATGGATGATTCTCAATCGTCCTCTACGGGCTATGATGGTTGAAAAGATTCGACTTCTCGTTTATACATGTATCATATTTCACAATATGATTTTGAAAGCCGACCAGGTGGCAATATCACCGGTTCATATAATGGATCCGCCAGTCGCGCCAGTTTATGACGATAGTGTATTAGAGGAGTTACTCGACGAACAAATCCATTATCGTCTCCAATATGATCTTACGGAGCACGTACATGCTCAAAACTTAGAATACCTCGATGATTAGCTATTTATTTTTATTTATAAAAGTATTATGTAATTTTCTATTAATAATGTTTGTTTTCCGAGTATTATGTAGTTTTATTTTAATATTAATGAAATATTTATGTTTTTATTAAATTGTTTAATTATGAAGAAGAAAAAAAAGTTGGGAGGTATGAAAAGTCTATGGTTGCCACTAAAAAGGGGTTGGGAGGTATGAAAAAAGTGTAAGTGATGTGGAATGATATTATTGGTGGATTTGGGAGGTATGATATTTTTGGGGTCTATGACTGCCACCACCCTAAAAAGGTTGATATGTAATAATGTAGGTGTGCAGAATGATCATTATATATATTCCGACCGTCTCAAAATTATTGTCCCATTTTGGCCAAACTAAAAACCATTCATTTGTCTTCAAGTCGTTAACCCATTAGACTTTGACGAATTGAATGGCAAATCGTAGTAAGTCACGTTCACATCCCTGATACTGAAATTCAATATAGCTTAGTTTTGCTTTGGCAAACTAGATTCATATAGCGTCACTAGAACAATAATGATAAAGAGACATACAGAGATCCTAACATAATATCCATGATTAACTAAATATACCACCAATGTTGTGAGAAAGCTTCTAAGTCCTCTAAACCACACTGTTATAAGCGTCTTTCTCATAGGATCCTGCTCGAATCAAGAAACCTATGTATGCAAAACAACAATTTATACCAAAGGGCTTGTGTCCCAATGCATGGTCCCTATGTTCCCAACCAAATGGTTGTGGATTCAAGTCCTGCTTAGAACATGTGAGATATATTTGTGATGAAATGTTGTCAGATGGTTAAAATTGCCGTTTAGGAAAAAAAAAAAAAAAAAAAGATATACCTACTCGTGTAATTACTGTTATAGTAGTAAATTTCAAAATGTCCTTTTGTAACTAAATGTGAACTGCATGACCACAATTAAATACAAGAACGATTATCGATACTACTTCAATGTAACCCCGGCATTGACATAGTTAGTTTGATCGAGCTGCATTAGTGATGGAGGTGATTGCGGTAAACTAATTTAAACAAAATAAAGAGGACAACACAGCTGAGGCAAAAGGGAACGTAGCACGAATAACCTCAGAAATTTTCACTTGTGTTACTGGAAGAGATTAGTATAACCAAGCTCATGAATGGAAAGTCCATATGGTTGCATTACCATAAGTATGCACAGGATTTGATTGTTACTTGTTGAGCACTTGATCGAGCATGATCTTCAATGAAAATTATCTGATGCCATGATGATGGGTCAGGGTTGACCAGATTCATGACCATTTGATTCAAGTTAGATTCCATTATTATTTTTGTTTCAGAAAAACCCTTCTTGCTAATGATAAAAATACGAAAAATGTTTGAATCTGCAGCATAATAGTTAGAATACCAAGCATTGCTGTAAAAAATCAGAATCATGTGATACAAAACGAGACGTCACATTACTTTCATTGGCCCTATGCTCTCCCCAAATCTTTTGCTAAAACTTATAATCTTCTTTCAAGTTAAAATTAGAAAAACCATTATTAAAAATCAAAATATCAAATTAGTCGATCCAATCTTATGCTAGATTTCGCACAATGAAATGTCATTATTGGAAAATGAGATTATGAATAAAGTAAGGATGTGTGAACTAATTAGTAAAATGGAAATTCTTTTTTTATTATGGGACTGAACTGAATCAATGTAATAGGGTGGTTGTGTACTATAGCCACAACTCCTAACAGAAGACCATGAAATCTTTGGACAATGAAGCAAATTATATGAAAAGTATCCCCAGAAACCGATTTAGGGAAACATGAGATTCATAGCAACTTAGCCAAAATTTGTAAATACCGCCATCCATGCATGCGGAAAGTTTGTATGCATCACACGAAATAGTGTCAACAGACACTACCGTCGTCTACAGAATTTAAATAGTTATAAGACTATGCTACAATGTTATTGTAATACAATACTAGTAGTACGTAATAAGTTGATTAAAAAAAAAAAAAAAAAAAAAAAAAAAATGCTAATTGGTTACAGTATTGCTGAGAAGAAAACTACACCCTATATATACTAATCTTAAAACTTAAAAGCCATGAATTATTAAAAAGCCTTATGTTATGCTTGATGCAGCATACATCCATACTTGATAGAGAAAAACCAGAAAGAGTGCTAATTTATTTACGAGAATTTGCTACTATATAAAATGATTACTTAAACGTTTCATGTTAAAATTAAAAAAATAATAACCTGAATTATCCTCATGTTTTCTCTCTATTATTAAATGTAAATTGGGTAAATGTACCTTTCTCATGTTATGTTTTACATATTCTGTTATTACTATAAAAAGAAGATGGTATATGTATATTTTCCACTCAATCTTTCAATATAAACAAGGTTAAAAAAAACAAGTAATTTCTTTGGATTTCAGAGAGATGGCTTTAGTAGGAAAGATAGCAGGGCAAGTAGAGATCCGATCAGGTGGGAAGGCGTTACATGATCTCTTGAGGCACATTCCGAACGACATACCTGGTATGTGCCCTGATAAGGTTCATGGCTGTGATCTGGTTAGCGGTGAAAGAGGCGTTGTTGGGTCCACCATTTGCTGGCATTATACCCATGGTACGTTATTATTGTTAAACACTTGGTTAGTTAATATTAGAGTGTCAAATTAGACACTTCAGGTATTGAGACCAACACAAATAATTTCACGTCAAATTTGTGAGCAACCTGATTAATCTTTATTATCCTTTCTTTTTCTAACTTTTTCCCCCTTGCATGATGGAAAAAAGAGAAAAAGAAAGCTTCAACACAGATAATTGAATCAGTCGATGAGACAAACCACACAATCCGGTTGAAGGTCATCGGAGGAGAGCTAATCGAGATATATAAGGCTTTCACATTAATCTATCATTGTGAATCGAAGGATGGTAAGGATTGGGGCACTTGGACCTTTGAGTTTGAGAGAGCAGACACAAGTGTACCTTACCCAACTTCTTTGATGGACTATCTCTGTGATGTTCTCAAAGACATGGATGCCGGTGCCAGTGCTAAATAGATCGAGCTACATATTTCAAGTAATAATCGAGTGTTATTACCTTAATAAAAGTTTGTAAAAATAAAAGGTGGCTAATGTTGCTGCTTGTGAGCATATATGTTGTATTTTATTTGTGCTTCGCATCTTTCGATCTGTTTTCGTGCATTAATATTTGGAAACTATATTTGTGTAATAATATATGGAGTTTTGCCATTGTTTATGAGAAGTCTTTATAACTACAAGTTTACAAGTTTCATTTGTATTACTCTTAATGTTGTGTTGTATGGTCATATTATGGTATTATGGCAATAAGCAGACACTCTTGTTGCTTCCTCTTAAACCAATTATAATGGGAAGTATTATGAAATAAGTACTGTTGTTGATGTCGATCGGCCATGTTTAATTCAGATAATTTAAGAATCTAAAGTGATTTAGAAATACGGATCAAGTATCATATTATCATTTCCGTACGTTCAAAAGAAAATTCTCCTCTTGTCTCGGTTTTGCTTCTCTTGATTCTTTTGGGACAAATGAAAGTTACCACACCCGGCTATCGTTATAGGCTAAACCATGTTTTAGAAAATACTGTAGTTTTAACAACAATCAGTATATGTTAGAGCAAAGGGTACCATAACTCAAGTTAAAAAATAACACCGCGCCACGTCAACGCCACATCATCTCAGCACCAAATAACATAACACCAAAAAAACACCAGGAAATCATAACACCCAATAACACCAAAAAAGCAAATGAAAAAACAAACAAATGAAAACGGCGTTGGGGTAACTTGGAACAAAACAAATGGGGGAGTGATAACTTGGAACCAAGTTATGTTATAACTTGAGTTGCCACACCAACGTACGTTAAAACGCAAAGGCAACGCGAAGGGCAAGGAAATGGTGTTAACGTGCATAACTTGAGTTGTTTGCTGCCACATCAGAATGTTTGCTGCCACATAGGATAACGCAGCCTTCTAGCGTTATCACTCCCTTTACTCTTAGTAATAAAAAGCCCTAACAAGAAGCTAGAGCTTAAATAAGAATTACAAAGCGTTTATACAAACAGATTTTGGATCGGTAATCCAGTCAATCCAAGAGGCATTGATTTTCCTATTCCTATGCACTATGCATGAAGGAGAGAGCACCATAATTTCTTCAAGAGTGATATGATCACAAAAAAAAAATCACAAAAAAGTCTCACAAACTGATGTGGCGGAGTGTGATTGGTTCAATGAGAGAGATGGGAGAGAAACTCACCAATGGCATGCCGCCACATCAGTTTGTGAGACTTTTTTGTGAAATTTTTTTTGTGATCATATCACTCATCTAGTGTATCCTTTCTAGGCGGCTTTAATTACATCAAAGCATACTTTGTTTCTATGCCGCCACATACCCATGTGGTAGTCTGAATTACCGAATCCAGGCATTGTTTTTGGTCGTTGGTGAGGTTTAACAAGTCGCTAGCTAGCTCCAAGTGATTAAGCTAACGAGATCAGTGGGAAAGTCATCAAGACCCCACAATGTCTTGATTATGAGCCATAGATTTTTAGCAACCAAGCATTCAATGAATAAATGTTGGGAAGTTTCGATACCATCATCGCAAATAGGACATCTTGTTGAGTGAACATCGATGCCACGATAATCTAAATTGCAACGTGTAGGAAGCCGATTTGGAAAACACTGTATCTATATGTGTTGGAAATTGTAGTCATCTCTTATTATGATTTACAAATTAATGAAACCACCGAAGTTGTATAAATTCCTAGGTAGATTAAGGTTACCTTAATTGCATATCTTTAAGCATCTCAAGGAGCCTAACGACATCTTAATTTTGGTTCCCATTGTCATCTTTCTTTCATACACACCGAATATTCTTATTTCATATTAGTTAGCACAAGATCTAGTCATAAAATCAAAATAGTGAAAATACAAGAATCAGGTGATCGCTTACAAAATGTCACTCTTTTGCCTCAATATGCCTACCCATCTCTCTAAACCAATCTTATGCTTGAAAATAAACCGTCGCTCTCAACAAATCTTCCTTGATTGATAACCTTATTTTCGGTTAGCAAATCTTGAAAATATAATCTAAGCAACAAATCTAGAGAAAATATTTCTCGCCCGAAATCTTATGCTAAATTCTCATCATCTAACAATCTGACATTATCCGATAATTAAATTATGAATAATAAAAACATGTGTAAATCAAGTGTCAATCATAATAGTTTCTTAATTTTAGTAACATGAACTACCAACTTCAAGTTTCATCGTAGGACTACTATAAAAAGGCTTATGGAGTAATATCTTTATATGTTCTCCATCCAACTCTCTATAACAAACACTCGATCTCTTTGGTATACCTGATAAGAGATGGCTCTAATAGGAAAAGTAATCGGGTGCGTAGAGATCAGTTCAGGTGGGAAGGTGTTACATGATCTATTGAGGCACAAACCAAATGACATATCTACCATTTCCCCTGGAAAGGTCCATGCTTGTGATCTGCTAAGTGGTCGTCGAGGTGCAGTTGGATCCACCATCGTGTGGCACTTTACTCATGGTAAATATAAACCTTATATATATTTTATTGTATAATACGTTATGTATCATTTTGCATCAGTTATTCAATTTATATTCAAAATTTTATGTCCCCTGTAATTTTTTCACGACATATATCCTGCATTTCTCACACTGATCGGCATGAGCGACATATATCATATAAATCTAGGTTATACAATGCGTAACACATTTAAGGTCAAAAATCACTTGAATCCATAATGACACTACAAGACAAGTGTCGCTTTAGACATACATATATTCGTTACACATACAGTAACGAGTCAATAGTTAGATCATACTTCTATTGACAATATTTTCTAATACAATAGCAAAAGTCTTGCATTTTAGCCACGTACATCTTTGAAAAGAACAGCTGGTAGAAGATTAGTTTCGCGTTTTATTCATCTTTCTAAGAAAATTACATCACAAAAAGGTACAAATCTATTCTCACACTCTTTTTGTATCACTCAAAGAGCGGGTATAGGTCTTCACTGAATCGATCACCACTGTCACCTTTTTCCTTAGACAAAGTGATAGTTTTGTGTGCATGTGTAGCTTTTAGTTTGCACATTTGATATCACTCAAAGACAATGTTCTTGTGAAATCAGATTAGTATGCGCATCATCGTCAATAAACCAATATAATTGCTTACCAAATCGAATTTGATCTTTCTTTTTCTAAACTTTTTCTGAATGGCCAAAGATGGAAAAAAGCAAACTGCAAAAGAGATAATTCAAGAAATCGACGAAACAAACCACAAAATCGTGTTGAAGGTAATTGGAGGCGAGTTTGTTGAAGAGATATACAAGGCCCTTACAGTGACTTTTCATTGTGAAACAAAGGACGGTAAACAAATGGGAATTTGGACCATGGAGTTTGAGAGGCCAAATCTAAGTGTTCCATATCCAACTTCTTTGATGGATTATCTCTGCGGCCTTCTCGTAGATATGGATTGCCATGCAAGCGGCAAATAGATCTCCAAGCTCTATTATGAAGACGAAGGAATGTGTCTGTATGCATTTGTATGTTTAGCTGATAAAAGCCTGAAGTACGTGTAAGAAATAAAAATGTGGCCGATATGGCTGCTTGTGAACATACGTATTGTATAATCTTGGCATTTTGATACGTATGTAATAATTCGGGTTTAGTTGTTACTACTTTATAAGTGTTTGTGATATAGATCGTTCAGAAATATGAAGTTTAATTTTTATTTGAATCCAAATGCCTAAATTTTTATGAAACGCCACTCGGATGCATTAAACAAAAAGTAAAAACTACGCCATGATAGTTTTAGTTAGAAGGAAACTATTTGTATCGTTTGGCCAATTTTGAATGTCTTCTTTTATATTTGTGATACTACTTTAAACAGCGTAATTGCAAAATAAGATCCACTAACATATGTTTTTTAAAGAATAATAATATTGGGACGAAAGATGATATATTTAAACGTCACGCAGATATACTAAACAAAAGGTAAATAGTATCAGCCCGTTGGCCTTTTAACACAATGTGTTTGTTCACATTAAGGTTAAACATCAGCCCAAATTTCTCCAATAACCGGATTCACATTCAGTACGACGAGGTAAATCCCAATGTCTTCGGATTAAGAATAGTAATGCCCATACTTGAACAACATACCTTCCTAATACCATAGCATTTTGAAAACTTATAATCAGATAATCAATTGTTACCAAACATGATTTGGAACAGTGTTTGAATTTGATTATGATGTCATACAACAATAATCAGATAATCAGCTTCAAAACGCAGCCCCAAACACCCCTGGAGTGTGACATAGTGTTGTGAATCTGACTTGCGAACGGCTAACATGAAAAAGAGTTAGGACTCACAGAAAGTTGGGCTTTTAAAATTGGGCTGCTTTGTCTTTGGGGCACAAAACTCCAAATCCAAATTTTAGGCGGTAGTAACATTTTTATAAAATTAACTAGAAAAGTCATATGTGAATAGAGCATCATACTATGTCGTTCAAACTATTGTTGTTTTTTGTTCTTAATACCCTACAAAAAAACATATTATTTTTACACGCTTTTAAATGTGTAAAATTTGGCTTAACAGTTTATACTTATAAATATGTATAAAATTATCACATTAATAAGAGCGTCGTGAGTAATAACGCAACAACGCAAAATCGTCCGATCTGGCTAAATATTAACGCCGTTATGGCGTTATCCTCACTCCCACCTCACTCGCGTTGATGCAGCGTTGTGTTTTACGTTGCTACAAGAACGTGCGTTGTAACGCAATGTATGCTAACGGCGAATTTACAAAGCGCACCCCTCAGGTTTTACCAAACGAGTGTGTATGTGTGTTGGATTTGAATTTCTGGGTTTGCATTGGGTTTGAATTATGGGTTTGCGTTTGTGTGTGTAAGTGTGTGTGCAGAGGAGAGTAGGAGATAAAGAAGATGATATTTTTTTTTTTTTTTTTTTTTTTTT
>LBNU01003206.1:0-24352 GCA_014162995.1 Artemisia annua
AATGAGTATCTCGGAAAAATATTACTATGAGTTTTGTAGTTGACATAAACTCGTTTTTAAAGAAAGGCCCTTAAAATGAGAATATCAAAGAAGGAGGTGTAGTCGGACAAATACGTCTACATTTATATATATATATATATATATATATATATATATATATATATATATATATATATATATATATATATATATATATATATATATATATATATATATATATATATATATATATATATAAATGCTTAAGGGTAGATCTAGTTGTCAAAGTTGAGTAGGGTTAGATGTTTAATACTAGATGGAGTTCATTGTTATTTATAGTTTTAGGCAAAGGTGTGAGATACACTTCTAAGGTCTGGTTTAGTTATAAAAGGGATTTTTATTTATTTATTTATTTATTTTTATGTGTTAGTCACACAAAATTACTTTTCAAATGAGTAAGTAATTCACCAGGTGATTGCAGAATAGTTTATAAAAATCGTTTGTAAAATTGTTTATAAAATAATCAGAAAATAATTTACCATTTGCAAAATAGTCGCAAAATTGTAGTTCGTGATTAGTAGCAAGGCAGCAAATTGGGTTAATGAATAATTTGGGATAACAGGAAAACAATTCATTGTTCATAAATAAGAGTAAGGTCGAAATTTTGATTTTTATGATATAATAGTAAAATATTTTGTAGGATGATCGCAAAATGGTCTTTAGGATAGTTGAAAACAGTTTGTATGCTAAAGCGAGGAAATTTATTATTTTATATGAGGGTAAGGGTAGACAACTGGTATTCTCAAAGAATGAGTGAAGGGGTTGGGGTCCGTTCCAAAGATAGTTCAGGTTACTCCGTAAGGTCTTAAGGCTTCTGTTGGGTAATAAGCTAACTTGTCGTATGTTTTCTAAATCTTGTCAAAGGTTCATTGGTCCTAGTAGTGCTTCCATCAAGAGTTTTCCTCATAGGTACTATGGAGGGTCGTTCCTAGGACGGCTAGTGATCTATCCTGGTTTATCAATTGAGTGTAAGGTTTGGGGTAGAGGTGACTGTAACATAACCCGATTGTGATGGGAAAAAAAACATTAAAATTAAGAGAGAAAAAGTATTGTGATGTAAAAGTGTCGTGTTGCCAGTGTGTTGTGTGTAGATGTGAATGTTCATGATATGCAATGTTTATGTAAGGCTAGTGACCGTTGAGGGGCCCACTCACCATGACCATTCATCTTTCCTAAGATGATAAACTCTCGATTGTGATTGTGATTGTGATTGTGATTGTGATTGTGATTGTGATGATGTTGGATTGTGATGTCTATGCGTGCCTCTAGTCACACATAGAACTAAACTCTTCAGGTCCCATATTGTTTGTAAATTTAAACCTATGAACTCACCAGCGTAGCTGATTTTTAGCATGTCTTTCTCAGGTATCTAGGATGTTAGCATGACTTACTTACATTTGGAGGCTTGGCAATTGGTATGTCTGAAGGATCGAAAGAACTCTGATTTTACTATGAGGACCTATCTTTCACCTATTTATGGGCTTTCCTCTACTATTTTGATGAATGTAAACTTTTTAACCAAATGATGGATTCCCGTTTGCATTTAAATACATGCTATCTCGTTATATATATACTTGTGATGTCTACCCATTGTAGTAGATCCCCGAAAACTTGTTAAGTCTTCCACTGTACGAATTTTGGGGGTGTTACAGATTGGTATACAGAGCCAAGGTTATAGAGAACTAGGTAATTTTCAAAACCTAAACTATAACCATTTTCATAAAACTCTTTTCATAAAAATTGATCCTCGACCGACGCCTGCCAGCTGCCAAGCCAAAGTCTTCCCCTTAAGATATGTTTTGAATGCTATAAGAATATGAAATGATTATTTTGGGATACATGCGAGAACTTAACTTTGCGATTTGAACATTTCACTATGATTGTTGGACTTGAGATTATATAAGTATATGATGCAATTATGTTTTGGGGAATTAGACGTGAAACTTAGTGATGCATTAGACTTCACTATATATTAAGTGGTATTGCTTGATTGATGGATAAGTGATTGAGATGATTTGGAAATCACTGGAAGCCTCGATTTTATGATCGAATGGCATATTGAGAATTATTCTAGCTTGATTAAGCATGATTAGAGCAATGCGGGATGCATTGACTTCTTGATTTGGATATAGTTGAGAATTATATGATAATTGATTTGAACTTATGTTTAGACCTATGCGCCTTTGAGCGTGTCTCGATTTATGTGATAATTGTTTTGATGACATATTGGGAATTATGTGGTATTAGAATTGAGATTATGTTTGATTGATGAGATATGTGGCATATTGATTTAGAAGATTTTGTTATTGTTTGAGTTACGGTTGATTTAACGCTAATAAACCAGACCGCAACAGTTATCAGACTTCGTGGGTTGACGAACCCAATAGGGCCGATAAGTGCCTCGGAGGAAATTTATTAGCGTATGACCCACCCTCATGACTCGTAAATTGTGTGTGATGCCCTAAATATGATAATTATATACCACCCTTGTCATAGACTGTATCTCCTCCCTATCCAGCCCTCACTAATCGATTTTAGATCGGTAACATACCCATATGTTTCGTCATATTCGTTATCAGTTAATGTTGAGATCGTACATTCGTCCTATTGTTCTGAAATGCCATCTAGCAACATCTGAGAAACCACCTTAAAACTATTGCGTTAAGAGTACGAATAGTTGTGGATTTGATTGTTGCAAATCCTGAATCGAATAATTCTCGGTTAGATATCCTAGCTTTTAGCTACCAATGCTGCTTCTATTCGCCGTTGATGAAATTTGGAAGATCTGGTATCGACACAATAGTGAGGGATGCTCATACTAGTGTCGCGCGGGCACATCTAGCTGATGCTATTCACAAAGGTCGTTGTGGTCAGCCTTAGACATTCCAAACTGAATCACGAACAACCCGGTCCCACTAAGACGCGTCTCGGTGAGTCGAGTACTATAGATCAGTTAGTGACCCAACGAGTGGTAGAGATACTAACTGAGGCAAGTCACTCAAACCCTTCTGCCAGAACTTCATGACCCGCAAACGACGCCTGTAAAGGAGCGTATGAGGGGTTATGGAGTCGCATGGCAATTGAATTGGAGGGATCGAGGAGGTTTTTGGTCTGATGCGTTGAAGAGGAAGGAAATCCAAGGCGAAGGAGGCCTTGTTCACTCGATAGGAGCATCGAGGTGACTTATTCTATGTTTTGAGGAGAATTTAAGGCGATATTAATTAGAAACTACTCATTTATGGTAAAGTGAGAACGATGAGAGATTGAAGTACGGAATCATGAGGCGAGAGGCATCGACATGCCAAGCTGGGCCTGTAATTTCCAGGAGCTGTCACTACGGTGACTTGAGATAGCTCATATCGAAACGCTCAAGATAGAGCACTATATCGATGGATTGCCCTCATCTAGTAAGGATGACGTGATTACTTGGTGATCAGCTACACTTCGTAATACTGTTGAACATCTAGTGGTATGAGATACGACTAAGGAAGTGGTTGACAACAAGAGGTAGTGGGAAGACCACTCGAGGAACGAGAAGTCGAATTTTGGAAGCAAGAGGTGAGAGGTACTGAGCTACAAACCTACACTCATCGCTTCTTTGAGATATTCTGATAGTGCCCTGAAATGGTAAGGAGTGAGGCTTGTGAGATCGAGCGTTACATTGAAGGATTGTCTTAACCAATCCGAGACAGCGTAATCTCGGCTGAGACAACTCGCCTACACGACACCATAAAGCAGGCACGGGCTTGTATGAACTTAGTAGTTGACGATGTTATCGCTGAGATAACAAAAAACAAGAGGAAATGGGAAGAATTCGTAAAAGGTGAGAGAAAACTAGACGGACGACAAGAAGTCGTTGAGGATTATGCTATCAAAGCTGGAGAAAATCTGAGATACACTGAGAATCAACCTAAGTACGACCGTTATGAGCCCCACCACTCTGATTGGTGTGCTGAGACGTGTAGTAAGTGTTGTAGTTTGGACACTTAGCCAGAGACCATAGATCTAAGACCCATACATTGGTTCAGATAACCTTTGGGTTAGATCTGAAGGCTAGTGTCGCAAGTTTTTTTACGGAGAAAAAAGGAACATTACGTGAATGAGTATTGGAAACCGTAGAAACAAGGGAGTTGTAGAGCTAAAGGAAAATCGAGAAGGAAGAGAATACCTGGAGTAAGACGTGACATCAAGGAATGACTGTCCTAGGAATGATGTCAAGTAGAATTTCTTAATTTTCTATGTTCTGAGACCCTCGTGATATGTCTGCAAGAATCGTGCGAGCTTAGGACCCTCTTCTATCCGTTACCTTTTCTATGATCGTTTCTTATTCATCCTTGCTAGTATCTAATGCTTTACTTCATCTACCGTGACTGTTTGTATCATTACTTCTACTGATTTCCATTATCAACTTGAATACGGTTCTCAAACCTGAAAGAGTTGATCACTCGTTCTTGTAACTAAACTCAGCATGACATCATTGGACCTCAATTATACAAAGACTGGCCACCTACGTATAATTCAGGTAGGAATCATGTGATGCTAAGAGTAGTTGCTTAAACCCTCATCGAGAAATTAGTTTTCTCATCTTCTATCCAAAAGCTTTCATTCAAAAGTGATTTTATTCCTCTACCGTCCTATGAAATCCAGCCGTAATCGACGTCGTACTTTGATTCCGAAGATTCATCTATGCCAATTTTAGTCCTGGAAAGAGAACCTCTTTTGCATAGCGTCCTATGCAACCCTACCTTTCCGATAATTCTAGGACCCTGAGCAATGCATAGATGAAGACTTCGAGTTGGACGATTTCCTGATGACTCGTGATCTCGTAAGTGGTAGAGAGATGTGCTTGCTTCCACCAATCATGTCATACACTACGACGATTAAATTCCGGAAGCAGTTAACTTATAGTAGGAGAGAGTGAACACCTGCCTTGTTACTAAGGAGAAGGAGAAGAATGAAAAACCTATAGGATATGTGCAAATCGTACGAGATTTCCCAGATATAGTTCCGGATGACTTGCCGGAATCCCACCTTGTTAGACAAGTGAAATTTCAGACCGAGTTGAGACCTAGCGCTGCATCCGTAGCCCGAATACCTCATCAACCTGCCTTAATGAACTGGAAGAGCCTTAGAAAAGATTGACAGAGTTGTCAGAGAAAGGGATTCACACGGCTAAGTCTGTCACCATCGGGAGCTCTGGGAATATCTGTGTGAAAGGAGGATGTATGTTTTCGCAAGTGCACGGACTATCGAGAGTCAAGTAAACTACACTAGCAGAGGATCAACCAGCGACCCGAATACCACCAACATGGATGGTTGGGAAGAGAATGTCGGTTGGTCAGCTATTACCCCTGCCACCTTCAGGAGTCACTAATGTGAACCATAGTTCGTATGAGTTGCGATAGTATTCAACCCCATATATCCTAAAACCACTGAGACAAGTGTGCAGAGAAACACGGAGGACACCAGAGTGTGACATCGTAATAGCTAGAGAAGGGAATAGCTGTAATACGAAACTCCGTGAGTATGGATTCGACTTGACTGTAAGATCTCTTGGTCACGTGAATTGTATTTCCGTGGATCTCATCGAGAGTTAGTTGATCAAGGGCGGAGAATTCCCCTATTATGAGAGACGTCAATAATTGGGAATTGCTGGGAGATTTCGGAGAGTTAACGAAAGCCTCCCGAGATAGCAAAACCTTAGTAGACTGAACCTAGAAGAAGTAAAGGGTAAATAAGTGGAAAGTAGAGAGGAAGTATGATAACTTCCCAAGAGAGAGAACGGTGTAGTACACCTGTTCTTGTTATTCAAAGGAAAATGCAGATGTGGTTGCAAAGTCTTGATGTTTCTTAAGAAAATTGAGGAATGTTTTGATGTAAATGGAAAGGAAGCAGGACAACTTCCAAAAGGGTGAAAATGGTGAAGCACACCTACCCTAGCTGCTTCAGAGAAAAGCGTAAACGCTGTTACAGATTTTGATGTTTTGTATGAAGATTTTTGAAAAGTTTGATGTGAATGGAGGAGGAGTAGATTACGTCCCTCGCCAAATTGAGATGTGTAAGAAAAGCCATGTCATTCTGGAGTGAACTTTGGGTGCAGTTGTACTTGCACCCAGAATCTGGGAGACAATACTGGTAGTGTACAAGGTGTATAGTATACACCCAACATGAGGGTACGCATACCCTAGACCAGAAAGAACGGACCGTCAAGGTAGAGTAGTTAGAGAAAACTACATGGTGGTGACGACCGCAAAGATTTGCCATTATAGGTGTGAGGAGAATGGGTTGCTGACGCTTTTAGTAGAGCAGTATGTACGCACATTGAAACAGCCCGGTGAACAGTGACTTTTAGCCATAGGTACCTTTCTTTGTTTTGAGCAATTCCCGAATTGAGCCAAATCTTCGACAACGTTAAATTCTTATTTCTCAACAACTTGATACACGGTCTAATCTCATGACAGTTCTTGTTTGATGAGTTGCGAGATTAAGCTAAAATCAAGTTGTTACAGGGTTTAAGGTTTCGGTGATTTTGCTCGAAGACGGGAAAGCTTATTCCATCGAAATAGGCTACCCGATAGTTGCCTTTCATTAACACGCTGGGATTGTCAAAAGAGAAGAATTGACAGCTATGGGAACCTTTTCGGTAGGTTGAAGAATAGGAGCAGATACGTAGACTGTTCAGATGAAATCGTATGCTGGATACCTCCTCACAGAGTATCCAAGGTTGGATAGTGCACGAGAGCACGAATCAGGATACTCTAGTCATTTCGAATTGGATAAGATGTATTAAGATCAGAAGTAGCAATATTGATGACCGAGCATAGAGGTTGACATTGCAATACATGTCAACGAATGCTAAGAGTGTCGAGAGACAAATGTCGGAAACTAGAGACCGTTACGTCTTGTAACAATTCAAATTTCGAGTCATGAGTGGAAGAGGACCACTATGGAATTGTCATCAAATTTCCAAGAACAGATAGTGGTTGTAATACCATCTGGGAAATTATGATCACCTTATCGAATCTAGCTATCTTTGCGATTATCGACAAAGTAATAGTATGGACAAGATTAATCATTGTTCTTGAGAGAAGTTGACTTCCGGGCATAGAATGCCGATTCCTATCACGTCTTGTGAAGATTATCGTTTCATGCTGAATTTCTGGAAATCTCTACGGATGACCTTGGGGACGAGTGGTAATAGGAGTATTACGTAACCTCCCCAATTAGATGGTCAGAGTAAGAGAATCGTTCGTACGTCAGGATTAAAGCTTTGAGTTGTCATTAGTAACTTTGAAAGGAGGCTGGGAGAGACATCCGTCCCTCCCCAAACTTCCCTGAGTTAATGAAAAGCCGCCCAACGTTAAGATCATGTCGTTCAAAATTCTTTATGGTTGTATGTACCAACCTAACTCTCGCTAAGCTGGAATTGGAGACAGCAAATTCACTATATCGATTTTCATTCGTGAGATCGCCGAAATGAATATTAAGATCTGAAAGGTAGAGCAAGAGGATGATTAAGGTGTCACCTAGAGATGGTGGAATACATTGAGTAAACGTGAAAACTTAATCCTTGCTATCCTGTTTTGCTCAAGAATTTTTACAAGATCTAACTCGCGATACTCGTGCTTTTATCAAGACTTAGAGAAGTCTACAAGACTCTTGATGTGTAATCCGGAAGGAAACCTCCGGGAGAGATTAACGCCGTAAAATTTTTGTTCCATGATGATGAACATCAAACTCTTTGAGGAGCTCGTTGAATTCCTATTCGTGGAAAATCTGGCAATCTAAGCAAAGTTATATCGTTGTCATTGAGCTTGTTGGAAATTTTGAGATAGCCCTCCACTCACGTAGTGAGTTTGAGAATGAAATCCAAGGAATCTATTTTATCTCTATTCGATTTTGATGAGTAATTCTAAGTGAAACCCGGGACGGGTTTCTTCTGAGGCTGGGAGGCTATGACAACTCGTAAATTTGAGAAACGGATTTAAAATGCCGTATTATAAATAAAATGAATCGTTAATATTATTGAAATGGTTTTTCAGAAATTACGAGAATTGGTAATTGATTATGTGGAATGTGATGTGTATCGTTGATTATTTGTGTGGAATAGTATGTCGTTAGACCATTCCTGTTGCATTAAGCTAGGCACTACTTCGACTCTGGCACTAGGAACCTAATAATATGAAATATATAAAGTTTTGTTACGCAAAATAAATAGAGGCGTATTTATGGTCACATTTTGTGGAAAAACCTATTTAAAAATGATGGCGTACATATAAACGCGTGTTGAGAACTTTTGATAATGAATATGAGCTCGGGAAGTGAAAGTCGGGATTTAAAGAGAAACGGTTACGTTTTTTATTAAGGCGTATTTATTATCAAATTAATGGAGAACATATTTAAAGTTGATCGTGATGATTAAAATTAAGTTGGCAACTTTTAGTATTTTCGGAATAAGTATGTATTTCGAGAAGTTTACCAAAAAAAAAAAAAAAAAAAAAAAAAAAAAAAAAAAAAAAAGCGAATCCTCGTTTTGACATTTTTGAAAATATATAGAAATAAATGCGACTATCTTGCAATTTCCGGGTATTATAACCCTTAACCCTAACCTCCCTTTTCATATAACATTTGCACCTCCATCTTCTTCCTCTCTCTTGCTCTTTGTAGCCGCCACTGCCATCACCGGCGCCGCCTCACCGCCATTACCATTGGACTCATCAACATCTCCTTTATCTTTTGATATAGCGCACGCGCCCCAAAACAAACCTCGCCATCTCGTATCTTGCTCCACCACCACTAAAAACTGTCACCACCACCGGTTTGTGACACCAAGTGGGTATATCAAGAAGAAAATGTAGGAAAACATGACAAAAAAGCGTGGGTTGACTCGGGTACGAGTCAACTCACCACTAAATATGATATTTTGGGTGAAATGTAACTGTGTTTTGATGTTTTATAAGTTTTTGATAAATAAAAACTTGAAAACTAAGTTTGGTATCGATGTTTGGGTGTGCTTGTGTCTCGGTCGAACCCAACAGTGAGCCCAACTCACGATATTGTGATGGTTACGTTCTTCTTGTTGTTATTTTCTTGTTATCCTTGCCACTATTGTTCTAGTTGTTGACTGTACACGAGCCGTGAGCTAATGCTCACGGTATTCTGGATGTTTTTCTTTCTTGTTGTGGTTATAATTCTTGATGTTTATTGTTATGGCTGTTTATTGTTCTTGTTGTTGCTTCTGGGATCGAATTTAGATTAATGGTAATGTTTGGTTTTGATTTGATTCACTTTGTAGGGTGTTTGTTTGTTTGGCCGAACCATAAGAGACCGAAAAGGACTCATGGCCGTGGGTCTTGGTTCGAATGAGGTCAAGCCGGGACTCATGGTCACGGCTAAGGTCCTTGAGGCCGCCTCGTACGCTCATTATTGTTATGGTTATTGTTTTGGTTACTTGGGTTATGTTTTATTAAGGTTTTGACATAATGGTTGCCGTTATATATATTTCGGCTATATGATGATGTTGAAACTTGTTGTGATATATTAGTTGACTTTGGTTTGACTTGGGATTTAATTGGTTGAATTTTGAAACGATGAGAAAGAGTTTTGTGGTGTAGTTGAATTTTTGGAAAGTGTTGATGTGAAAATTAGATGACGGAGATAGGTTAGTCGCGAGAGCCGTAGTCAGTCTCGTATTGTTGAAGTTGTTGGGAGTGGAATTTGATATTGATGATGGGACGAAATATAATTATTTGTGATGATATATTATATCTTTGTGACTTTGGTGCAACGTCGGTGTCACCTTGACTTTTTAGTCTTGGTTGACTTCGACAATGCCGTAACATTTTACTTGGGACTTTGCTTGATTTTGTGGACCGGGAAGTAATGACTAGGACACGTGGACTCGAATAGATAATAAATCACTAAAAATCAACCTTCACGACAAACTTATTATATATAAGTCTAGGTATATATGTATACCAACGTACGTATATACATTCACTTATATAACAGATAAGTAATGTGATAAATAATAACGTTAACGATAACTATTAACTATTAAGTTAGATTAATATTATCGGAAACATTATTAAGTATATATAACAAGTCGGTTTACGAAATTAAAATAGAGATTGTTTTGGAAATGAAAACAAAAGAATCTTTCAAAAATAAATGTTTACTTGACGTTAGTTATTAGATATTCGAGTGCACATCAAACTAGGATATAAGCATAGTATTTATTACACCTCAATTGCTAGTAAGTTTCGGATCGGTTTAACATTAATAGATCACCGTGGTACGATTATTGGATTTGTTGGATTGACAAGCCAATGGGAGTCCAATAAAAGTATTAGATGATAATATTAATGAGAAATGTATCCTACGACTATCTTAGGTGATATAACTTCGGAATTGATAAGTAAACGGAAGAATGGTCAAACTTATCAAATTGACAACTTGATGAGAGATCGACCCTTCGTACGGAAACTTATCGACTCTTGAGGTCATATCCTTTGACCTTAGCTTTTGACATGAAACTTGACTTGTATGACGTTACATGATTGGTGAACTACTTGACTTGATTGATATGATATGCTCTTATGTGCTACTTGACTTGTACGTATGTGAACTTACTTGATGTGCTAGTTTGGTGTGAGTTCACTTGAGTCGAGACTTTGTCTCTAACGCACACTCACACACACGACGATACCAAACGATACCAAACACTGACAAAGGATTTCCAAGATTATTTTGGAAAGTAAAATGGAATTGGAATACTTTGGGGAATAGAAATACTATTTGGAAATATATGTTCTAAAACAATTCTATATTATTAGGTAGTGCCGACTCCGTAGTTGTCGTCACTTGCTAGCCGCAATCCTGCCTTGCTTCTGTTGATTTTCTGTGCCGAGATGACTTAGTTGATGTAGAGTTAAACTACCTTCGAGCTGTTTATGGTGCTCTTCTAATTGGATTGTTGTGCTAGCCTGCTTATGTTATAATTNTCCAATAAGTGTCCATTGGGCCTTGAAAGCCCACGACATAGATGATAGGGAAGGAAGGGAGTGTTGCCCTATCCCTCTCCTATAAATAGGACACTATGTAACTCTTTTATTTTGTTGGTTAATTTCATATCTTAAGGAAACTCTTGTTCTTTCATCTTTCATATTGATCTTAATCAACCAAGTCTATTTCTCATCTCATTTCTTTCATTTGAATACTTGTGTTTACTAAAATGGTGACCTAACATGGGTTATGTTTTATTAAGGTTTTGACATAATGGTTGCTTTTATATATATTTCGGCTATATGATGATGTTGAAACTTGTTGTGATATATTAGTTGGCTTTGGTTTGACTTGGGATTAAATTGGTTGAATTTTGAACGATGAGAAAGAGCTGGGCGTATTTGAATTTTTGGAAAGTGTTGATGTGAAAATTAGATGACGGAGATAGGTTAGTCGCGAGTGCCGTAGTCGGTCTCGTATTGTTGAAGTTGTTGGGAGTGGAATTTGATATTGATGATGGGATGAAATATAATTATTTGTGATGATATATTATATCTTTGTGACTTTGGTGCAAGGTCGGTGTCACCTTGAATTTTTAGTCTTGGTTGACTTCGACAATGCCGTAACATTTTACTTGGGACTTTGCTTGATTTTGTCGACCGGGAAGTAATGACTCGGACACGTGGACTCGAATAGATAATAACTCACTAAAAATCAACCTTCACGACAAACTTATTATATATAAGTCTAGGTATATATGTATACCAACGTACGTATATACATTCACTTATATAATAGATAAGTAATGTGATAAATAATAACGTTAATGATAACTATTAACTATTAAGTTATTTAATACTTATCGGAAACATTATTAAGTATATATAAAAAATTGGTTTACGAAATTAAAATAGAGGTTGTTTTGGAAATGAAAACAAAAGAATCTTTCAAAAATAAATGTTTACTTGACGTGAGTTATTAGATATTCGAGTGCACATGAAACTAGGATATAAGCATAGTATTTATTACACCTCAATTGCTAGTAAGTTTCGGATTGGTTTAACATTAATAGATCACCGTGGTACGATTATTGGATTTGTTGGATCGACAAGCCAATGGGAGTCCAATAAAAGTATTAGATGATAATATTAATGAGAAATGTATCCTACGACTATCCTAGGTGATATAATTTCGGAATCGATAAGTAAACGGAAGAATGGTCAAACTTATCAAATTGACAACTTGATGAGAGATCGACCCTTCGTACGGAAACTTATCGACTCATGAGGTCATATCCTTTGACCTTAGCTATTGACATGAAACTTGACTTGTATGACGTTACATGATTGGTGAACTACTTGACTTGATTGATATGATATGCTCTTATGTGCTACTTGACTTGTACGTATGTGAACTTACTTGATGTGCTAGTTTGGCGTGAGTTCACTTGAGTCGAGACTTTGTCTCTAACGCACACTCACACACACGACGATACCAAACGATACCAGACACTAACAAAGGATTTCCCAAGATTATTTTGGAAAGTAAAATGGAATTGGAATACTTTGGGGAATAGAAATACTATTTGGAAATATATGTTCTAAAACAATTCTATATTATTAGGTAGTGCCGACTCCGTAGTTGTCGTCACTTGCTAGCCGCAATCCTGCCTTGCTTCTGTTGATTTTCTGTGCCGAGATGACTTAGTTGATGTAGAGTTAAACTACCTTCGAGCTGTTTATGGTGCTCTTCTAATTGGATTGTTGTGCTAACCTTCTTATGTTATAATTGTGATTGTGCTTTGCTGGACTTGAGGTGAGTTCATAGCCCCACTTTTACTCGCATTTTAATTGTTTTCCAAACTTGGGGGAGAAAGCATGCAACTATTTTTCTTGGACCCGCTACTATTTGCTATATGTGTTGGCTAGTTGAGGTTAGACGGAGGTAGATGTTGACCTAGAGCTAGGGCGTTTGGACCCTAGTTTGGAATACACTCTACTATGGCCTAGATCCGGGGCAGTAACGGGTGGTTCCTTACTGTAAGTGCGACCTGGCTAGTGACCGTTGAGGGGCCCACTCACCATGACCATTCATCTTTCCTAAGATGATAAACTCTCGATTGTGATTGTGATTGTGATTGTGATTTGTGATGATGTTGGATTGTGATGTCTATGCGTGCCTCTAGTCACACATAGCACTAAACTCCTCAGGTCCCATATTGTTTATAAATTTAAACCTATGACACTGGTACAAAAGGTTCTGTTGGTCACGCCAAAAATGTGTGACGATATGCATATAGTCACGCATGTTTTTTTAGTCATGTGTGACAAAAGGTCCCGCCACCGTAGGTGGCATATGGTCACATTGTTGAGTTCGTGGCCTTTTCCATCGAAAAAGAGTGACCAAAACCCCGAATATGTGTGACAAATTAGGCACAAGTTTTTTTGGATTAGTCATTATCAGTGACCGTAAACACTTTATAGTCACACGAATGTTTTTTGAGAGTAACTATTGTTCATCCTTTGGCCACATAAATATATAATATATGTGATATTTGAGATGATTTATTTAAGTAAATGTGGATTATGTGTGACTATTTCCCGTCCTGTTGCCACATGAATATATAATAAATGTGACGTTTGTGATGATTTAGTCACACAACAGGTATTGTTTTTTTTTTAGTTAGTCACATACAATTTTAAAAAAAAAGTGGCCAAAAGTGTGAATAAGTGTGACCATATGCTGTTTAAAGTGAAGAAATGTGTATTTTGTGTGACTATTGTTCATCCAATGGCCACTTGAATTTTATGTTTGTGTGGCCTTTTGTAATATTTAGTCACACAAAGTATCTTTGTTTTTGGGTATTTTGTCACATACAATTAAGCATAAAGTGGCCAAAAATGTTAATAAGTGTGACCATATGTTGTTTAAAGTGAAGAAATGTATATTTTGTGTGACTATTGATCATCCAATTGCTACATGATTTTTTTTGCGTGGCCTTTTGTAATATTTAGTCACACAACGAGTTAAGCAAACAGTGACCAAACGTGTTAATAAGTGTGACTGTATGCATCTTTTAGTCACATTTACAAAATCAATATATATCAAAACAAATTCAAATATATATCAAAACAAATTCAAATACAATAAAACTGGAATGTATATAACTGAACCACTAATACATATCATATAAGCAGTACTAAATATATGAACCAACAATACTAACTTATAACTAACAGTTGTAACTAATACACTAGCAGTACTAACAGTTGTAACTAATACACTAGCAGTTTCAACGAGGGCTTCATGTTCTTCGTCCAACCTTTTTATCTTATCTTTGATTCATGAAAGTAACTGAAGTTATTTGCAGAATGGGAAGTAACCATCTTGTTTTTTTTTCCTTAAAATTCTGCTCGTGGCATCCCTGATTCATGAAAGTAACTGAAGTTTTTTTTCTTCTAAAAACAACAAAGTGAACAAAAGATTTGGCAATAACAAAAGATTTGGCAAAAACAAAACACAAAAGTTATAAAACAATGTCGCAAAGAAAAAATGTATCTGCAGTAGAGAAACTAACAATGGCACTGGGAAGCCAACATGTTGAATGACCATGTATGGATAAAGCAATGACAAATTGTCCAAATCCAGGAGATTTCCATTGATCGCCTCATGTATTCCTAAAATTGATACAAATAAGATGCAAGGAGTGTACTTTGACTTTTTATCTTTTCTACCGAGAGCCTCTTCTTTGGCTTTCATGATCTGATTATCCATGTCAGCTAGTAACTCAGTAGGCTCCACGTTCATGTACCTGTTCAATCAAATCCAGAGCAAGCATCTTTTCCGTCTCAGCCTTAACAGAAAACGAATACAATATCAAGAGATAAAAACATTGGATTTTATACTTCATTAATTTGACTCTTAAAATTTTAATCAAAGTTCATGTACCTGTTCAATCAAATCCAATCAAATCCAGAGCAAGTGCCCCTGGGACATTCACTTCATCCACTGAAGCCGATATGTTACAAGTAACATGATTAACAGAATTAACAGACGTGTCCATCAAATTCCAGAGATCAGTTAGCTGTGTTTCCAAGTCTTAAAGCTGTATTTAAAAAAAAAAAAAAAAANAAAAAAAAAAAGCCAAGATCCATTCTATTAGAACTTAAGAGTCATCCATGCCACAGTGGGTCCAACATTTACAAAGACACCAACACTTACAGCAGATGTATGTACATGATATAAAGTTCCAAACCAGGTTTCACTCTTCAGCATATGTTGTAAATCATAAATTTAAGCTACAAGTTCATGTGAACGAACAAACTAATTTAAGCCTCTCATACCGCTCAAGAAAGTTTCTCTTGATCAACTGGTAATTGTCGATTTGCACGGCGAAACCAGGTGGTGAATGCAGAGACCAAATGAGGGCAGACTTCGGCGTTTCTTGTTGAGAAACTGAGACATTGCTGCAGCAATTCTTGGGCTTCAGACATAGCCAATGTTGATATGATTTTCAAAAATGTTTCTTCATGTGACAACCGTGATTTTTGCAGGTTAGTTTGACTAATAGTCTCTAGTTGTTTAACTTTGTTTGGTGTGGAATAGGTATTTTATGTGATATATGTGTAAGATATGTATGGTATAGTTATAATTGGTAGGAGTATGATACTAAATCCCTTTGCGTGTGAGGTTAATGAAATGATTTGAGTAGTGTGAGTTTGATAAATTCATTTTGAGTACCTTTGTGGTGTGGAAATGAATTGTGTAGTTTTGGTGTTTTGCGGTTTTGTGTAACGAGACTTCGTTCAAGTGTTTGAGCGTGAGTAAGTTACGAGGAGATTATTTTTATGGGTTGTGTTTATAAAGAGAGTGAAAATCTATTTTTGGAAACTTTATTTTTGAAAATGATAATTTTCCGGTTAGTCGTAAATTTAAAGGTTTATCGCGAAAGACGTTAGGTTTCGTTACGGGAGTACATAAAATATGAAAGTTATGAGGTTTTGAGTGTAATAAATAAATTTAATTAAAAAAATAAAAAATATATATATATAATTAAGGGGGCGGCCGAATATAGGGAATGGGGGAAAAAGGAAACCAAATTTGATACCAAATACAACTCTAAGCCTTAAGGATTATCCACAATAATTATAAATACCAAATCAAAACTTCCCTACCCCTTTTTCCTGCAATTTAGTCGATCACAAGGAGAGGAGGAAGAGAAAAAAAAAATTNATTTTCCGGTTAGTCGTAAATTTAAAGGTTTATCGCGAAAGACGTTAGGTTTCGTTACGGGAGTACATAAAATATGAAAGTTATGAGGTTTTGAGTGTAATAAATAAATTTAATTAAAAAAATAAAAAATATATATATATAATTAAGGGGGCGGCCGAATATAGGGAATGGGGGAAAAAGGAAACCAAATTTGATACCAAATACAACTCTAAGCCTTAAGGATTATCCACAATAATTATAAATACCAAATCAAAACTTCCCTACCCCTTTTTCCTGCAATTTAGTCGATCACAAGGAGAGGAGGAAGAGAAAAAAAAAATTAGGGTTTTGCTCTTGAAGCCAAAAATCTAGTGTAAGGTATATTTTCGACACTAGTTTTCAATCAATTGATGTTTTAATGATGTAATTCGTGTAATATAAATTATGATGGAATTAGGGTTTATAAGTTTCTGTGATTTTATGATATAAAACATATTAGAGTCATTAATTGATAATGGAATGAGGTTTGGTTAAGCGATTAGAGCGTAAAACATGTTAGTTTGCGAGTTAGGGTTTGGACAGAAAGTTAGGACTGTAAAGATACGAAGTTATTGAATAGATGGTAATGATTTAGATCACGAATTTTGACTCTAAATTGTAGTTCGATGAAAGAGCTTTTCAAAAAGTCCGAAAATGATTGATTTCGAGGTCGGGAAGTTGGTCTTTTGATTTTTACGAGATAAGGTGTCAAAGCTGTTAAACTGGGACAGAAATTGGGTAAAAGTTTGATGTTGCTTAGTGGGTGAAAAAGTGTTATTAGGGTTAGCCCTTTTGGAAAAGTTACGTTTCAGGTCATGTTAGACTCCCACGAAAAGGATTCACGATAAAAAGTTGTTTAGGTATTTTTATAAAATCAAAAACTTTTGGTGTGCGTTCAGATCCGAATTTGGATAGTTAACAAGTTTGATTTTCTTATGAGTACTTTTTATGTTATTAGACTATGGGCTTGCTTGTATGCTTATGAGAGACCACGGGGAATTTTTGGTGTGATTTTTTAAGCTTGTTTGGTTATTATTTTATGTGGGTGAAAGTACCCTAAAATTCTGCGTTTTCTGAGTTTATGAGTGCAAGGGATTTAGTGAGTGTTATTGGTTGTTAGTGTTTAGTATGGAGTCTAGGAGATCCATGGTGGATCATATGAACCTTAGACATCCATCATAAGAATATTACATGAGTTATAGCTTTTAGCTGGCCATATGTAATGTGTATTTATTTGTGTGTTGTATAGATTGTGATTGTGATTTGTTGGAAGCTGCAGAGTTAAGGTGAGTTCATAGTCCTATATTTTTACTTTGTTTTAAAACTTGGGATGGGAATGATGCTTGTCTTAAATGTTTTGAGTTACTGTGATTATGTGTGTTTAAAGAGCTTGAACTTATAATGTTATCGTATTAATGCTATGTGGTACATGAAAGTGTGATATGTGATTTCCGATTAGGTTAGCGACCTAATTGATGCTGTGTGATATGTGATTTCCGATTAGGTTAGCGACCTAATTGATTTTGTGTGATTTCCAATTGGGAGGATGCTTATCCTATTGCTCGCGCATGCGACCCAATTGATGATGTGTTTCGGAGCGGGGGTCACGTTCCGGCCTGATGGTTGCCTTGTTGTGTGATGGTTGCCTTGTTGTGTATGGTTGCCTTGTTGTGTGATGGTTGCCTTGTTGTGTGAATATTTGGTTAATGGATACTTGTAGCTTGTATGATAACTTAATATTATTTGTTCAGCTATGTTTTATAATCACAGTGAACTGGTTGCCTTGAGAGTGTATTGTGTGTCGTAAACCTATGAATCTCACCAACATTATGTTGACGTTTTAAGCATCATTTTCAGGTGAGCATTCTAAGGCAAAGAGTGAGGGATGCAATTAGGCGAGACTTAGTTGCATTATGAAGACTTTATGTTATGTTTGAACTTGATAATATTTGGAATTGTTTGCGATGAGACTTATGTTTTTCTTTTGGTACTTTCATATCTATTGAAGATATCTTTGGATTTTGTTTTGGTTGATTTATTTTGGGGTATTGTTACAACACTTCGTGTTTGTACTTTGCTCTACTTATGCGCATTGTAGTACTTCTCTATTTAGACACCATGTGTTGTGATGATATCCATGAAGTTACACCCTCGTGTTTCCGCCTTGGCAAGGTGTGACACTTCAAGTTCTAGGTACAGTGGTTTATGATTTGCTAGCATTGGTGTCACATTGTCTTTGCATACAATCAACACCGGCAGCCAATCTTTCACAAGTTTCATCCTCACCTGCAATGCGAAGGACAAGAAAAAACCTCTTTAACAATTCCTAATTTCAAGATCCAATTTTTATATATGTATAAGCCGTAATAATTGTTAAATTGGCAATAATAAGTTAGAGATACACATAAAAACTTACTCGGGAGATGTAGCTAGCAATCCATGGTGACTGGTCATTACCACCTATATCAGAAAAATATAAATAAAAATAAAAACTTCGGTTAGTTAAAGAAACTTTTGATATCTTAAAAGAAGAATAGAGCTTTACAGTAATCTGTACATTAAACCCGTGACTCACCTCTTCTAAAGAAACATTACCCCTCTCTCTCCAATTCCGTTAATTGTACATTCCAACTGTCTTGCACCCGAATAAGCTCCCTGGAATCCACATAAATAAGTATACAAATGTAAGACTAAGACAAGCTATAAATATATAAACTGAATACAAATGGAATAATACCTCTAAAGTATTGGTAGTAGAAAGTCCTAGATCATTCTGGCAATAGGTTGAAATGATGACAGTTTCAATGCCAGTGGTGTTGGCTTTTATGTCAGCAATGAGCTGCCCGAACTCACGAGGCCAGTTATAGCCGATGGTATCAGGAATGTTGAGAGTTGTCGCTACTGCTTTAATAACATCACCCAATATCTCATATAAGAATTCCCTCTCTGATCTGTTTATAACATAATACAAATCAAAGTTAACATTTTGAACCATTAGACACTATAGTTCACATGAACGAGCTTCATAGGCAAACGAACTAAACTATCAATTTAATGTTTGCCTTTAACTAAAGATGTATACACTTAAAACTGATTTCTAGTTTTCTCAGAAAACAATAAGTAACTAAGCCGGTAAAAACCAATCCCAAACACTCCTTAGCATGTTCCCATTGTTAAAACGTCATCACTACAGAACCATAAACTGTAATTCATAACAGAGCATAAACAGAAACCCAATCCGAACAAAAGTTAATACAGAACAATCATCACCAACCAGCTGAATGGGTGTTTGGGATTACTTCTTAATGCTGCTTATCGAAACAAGCTAATAACCTCGCTCAATATCTCATACTAATATTCCCTCTTCTCTGATCTATTAACAAATATAACATAAATCAAAATCTATAGATTACGTGAATCCAATTTTTATATATGTATAAGCCGTAATAATTGTTAAATTGGCAACAATAAGTTAGAGATGCACATAAAAACTTACTCGGGAGATGTAGCTAGCAATCCATGGTGACTGGTCACACGAACAGGAGAAAATCAATGGTTGGCTTGGAAAGAGGCGAATGTCCTAGGGAAGTGAGGGAGGAAGGCAGTATTAGATTAGGTGTTGTGTGTGAATGAGAAAATGGTGGAAGATTTGTGTGTGTTTTTTGGGGGATAAATTAAGAAGATGATGTGAGATGTGATAAAAAAAGATAAAGATGTGTAGAGGGCAATTTGATTTTGGGGAAAAAAGTGGGCGGTAGTAATGAAAATATTTGATTTTGGGGAAAAAAGGTGGGCGGGTGTAGTGAAAATATGTGAGGGAGATATCAAAATTTTAGAAATAGTGTAAAATCAGTTTATAAAACATTTGAACTATAAAACAAAAGTGTGACCATATATGACATTTGGTCACATCGTTCAAGTGTGTGACATACATTTGTGACTTTTAAATGCATATCGTGACTAATACTTCAAACTTACTTTTCAGTTGTCACACATTTCAAATTCATATGTGGCTAAATATTCAACGAAAAATAGTAGTCACTTTTAAATAATGTGTGACAAACTTGACTATATGATTTAGCCATATACACAATTACTTCATGTGATCATGTATGGATTTTGGTCACACTGTTCAATTGTGTGACATATATTTGTCACATATGTATATATATACTGTGACTAATGTTTCAAACTTATTTGTTTCTGTCACACGTCCCAAATTATAAGTGACTAAATACTCAAAAAAAAAATGACCAGTTGCCTCTAGTTACATAAAAATTCAAATGTGTGACAATTAAATTCCGAAATGGTCACACAAGTTGGACCAAATGTGGCTGTTTATTTTATTCTGGTACATTTAGTCACATAAATATCTGACTGTGTGGCCGTTCAAAAAACAGCATGTGTGACGAAATCCCAGATTTGTACTAGTGTGAACTCACCGGCGTAGCTGATTTTTAGCATGTCTTTCTCAGGTATCTAGGACGTTAGCATGACTTACTTACATTTGGAGGCTTGGCAATTGGTATGTCTGAAGGATCGATAAGAACTCTGGTTTTACTATGAGGACCTATCTTTCACATATTTATGGTCTTTCCTTTACTATTTTGATGAATGTAAACTTTGTAACCAAATGATGGATTCCCGTTTGCATTTAAATACATGCTATCTCGTTATTTATACTTTTGATGTCTACCCATTGTAGTAGCACCCCGAAACTTGTTAAGTCTTCCGCTGTACGAATTTTGCGGGTGTTACAGATAAGAATGTGATATCTTACCATGTAGTCTTATTCAGTTAGGAGCCTTTTTTAAGATTTGAGGTAGCATCAGAACGTCTTAAGGCTTATCNAAAAAAGGTGGGCGGGTGTAGTGAAAATATGTGAGGGAGATATCAAAATTTTAGAAATAGTGTAAAATCAGTTTATAAAACATTTGAACTATAAAACAAAAGTGTGACCATATATGACATTTGGTCACATCGTTCAAGTGTGTGACATACATTTGTGACTTTTAAATGCATATCGTGACTAATACTTCAAACTTACTTTTCAGTTGTCACACATTTCAAATTCATATGTGGCTAAATATTCAACGAAAAATAGTAGTCACTTTTAAATAATGTGTGACAAACTTGACTATATGATTTAGCCATATACACAATTACTTCATGTGATCATGTATGGATTTTGGTCACACTGTTCAATTGTGTGACATATATTTGTCACATATGTATATATATACTGTGACTAATGTTTCAAACTTATTTGTTTCTGTCACACGTCCCAAATTATAAGTGACTAAATACTCAAAAAAAAATTGACCAGTTGCCTCTAGTTACATAAAAATTCAAATGTGTGACAATTAAATTCCGAAATGGTCACACAAGTTGGACCAAATGTGGCTGTTTATTTTATTCTGGTACATTTAGTCACATAAATATCTGACTGTGTGGCCGTTCAAAAAACAGCATGTGTGACGAAATCCCAGATTTGTACTAGTGTGAACTCACCGGCGTAGCTGATTTTTAGCATGTCTTTCTCAGGTATCTAGGACGTTAGCATGACTTACTTACATTTGGAGGCTTGGCAATTGGTATGTCTGAAGGATCGATAAGAACTCTGGTTTTACTATGAGGACCTATCTTTCACATATTTATGGTCTTTCCTTTACTATTTTGATGAATGTAAACTTTGTAACCAAATGATGGATTCCCGTTTGCATTTAAATACATGCTATCTCGTTATTTATACTTTTGATGTCTACCCATTGTAGTAGCACCCCGAAACTTGTTAAGTCTTCCGCTGTACGAATTTTGCGGGTGTTACAGATAAGAATGTGATATCTTACCATGTAGTCTTATTCAGTTAGGAGCCTTTTTTAAGATTTGAGGTAGCATCAGAACGTCTTAAGGCTTATCTGAATGTAGTGATTGATGAATTGGGTTAACTGCTAGTCATAGCTACTATATAAGGGGTGAGGATAATTCTTGTGCTAGTTTCAGTTATTAGTTTATTCTTTTTATGAGATTGTACCACCTGATATCTTGCTTTGAGTTGTTTTGTAATTAATATAAGCCTTTATGTTTTGATTAATATAAGCCTTGCTTTGTAATATAACCTTATCTTTGTCCTGCTCCGTTATGTTGGTATGTGTGTTGTGTCGTAATTTGATGACAATTTTTTCATCATTTTTTCAGGGAGAAATATAAAGAGACTACAAGCAATTTTTCACCATCAACTAAGAAAGTGAACAGCTTATGGATGATAGATTAGGGACATACTACGTGCATGAGATTTTTTATAGAATTATAGAGTTTTATTGTTTCTATGCGACATATTTGTGCATTATGTTTGTGTGTTTTTTCACTCTATTATTTGATGCTATTTTAAAAGAAGTCAACATTATGGTCTTTAGAAATTTAGTTGTCATATCTTTAGCAGGTTGCAATTTATCTACGTCTCACGCAAAGTAAAAAGCATTTGCAAGTGCTCTTACAATTGGATGGCATAAACTTAAATTTTCAAAGGGTATATAATTTGATGTGTATATCAAATATGTACGAAGAAGCATGCATACATTTTCGTATCATCGGTTTTAATAAAAAGAAACTTTTACTCAATTTAGTTGTTTTTATTATGGTGTATGTCCCTTAAATTTATGTGCAAATCTTGTGAGCATAAAAATAATGACTTGACACCATTTAAAATTGACGATTCAACATGTTTTCATAGTTAAAGTAATATTCTTTTCATCGTTGTATTAGTAAACCAATTAAAGAAATACAAACCACTGTATCGTACTACTGCATGCATGAGTCCTAAGACACAAGTTCTTTCGATAATTCCCTCATATGCCCAAGCATGTAGTGGGGGGAGGAATCATTACGGTCAATCAACCTAAAAGCTATTTTACAACAACCATACACTTTATCTTGCTAGTCTCGTATGGGAGCAAATTACCGTGTGAAGCGAACTACTGTCGACACATAAGACTTTGCAAGATACTAGCCATTGGTTGATTGCAAAGATAGTTATTCATAAAAATAATAAAACTTTAAGTTAGAAAACACATTATAAACTAATTATCTTGCTAATCTCGTCTGGGAGCAAATTACCGTGTGAAGCGAACCACTATCGCCATATAAGACTTTGCAAGATAATAGTTCATTAATAAATCAAATTTCTTAGTTATTAGTCAAGTTTATTTATTTTCTAAAAACACCCTTCGCTTTAACCATGAGTCAAATGAATAATAAATCAAATAAATAAAAATAATAACACTTAGCACAACAATTAACAATTAATAACATGCACAAGATTATCCGATTATAAAAATCGATTAATAACGTATATATATTTAATTAAGGCCCTCACTTGTTTTCGAGCTAGGTACAAAGTGGACAACATACATCGATAAAAATCGCTAGCGTAAGCCCTACATTAAATATACACGGTAACATAAAAAGTTGATTAAATCACATAAAGATGGAGTATTCCACAATTTTAGAATTAACTATTATACAATTAATTAACTAATATATCTTAATTATTTAACAAATCATCGAAGAAGTATGTTAATTTAATAACAATTAATTAATAAACAATATATCAAATATCAAGAATCAAGATCCATGATAAAACATGCATGTTTTTATCATGGATCTCACATTAACAATTAATACAAGTAAACAAGATCATGTAACGTCAAATAATCAATAATTATATGTTATAAACAGATAAAAATTGCATGCACCCTAGATTAATGTTCTACTAGTTTTAAAAATCATTAATATTCAAACTTGTTGGATCGATATACTTTGACCAAACTATTATATAGCTTGTTAAGGGTTTAGTAGCCTTGGATAAATCCTAATCTACTAACAATGAAACACTGAATTACTCTATTAAGTATGCGGAATTACTTAACAAAGCTAAGAAGAATTAAAACAACTTCAAACTTTATATTAACCTTTGAACCTGTTAACTTATACAGATTCACAACACAAACAACCCTAACTAAAGCTTATATCGAACTTTAGCTTTACTATATCTCTAAAA
>LBNU01003210.1:8322-38639 GCA_014162995.1 Artemisia annua
TACAACATCGGCTGCGAACCGGCAAGATGTAGAAAACTTTTATGGCTTTGGATTATATTCTTTATTTGTTCATACATTCATTAGTTACCAAACCCCAAGTCCTACGGCTTTTATAACAATCCCAACATCGGTTGCGAGCCGGCAAGATGTGATAGTCTATTACACCGTAACACTGGCAGTACCTTGATGTGTACCCAACTCTCATAAGCAAGGATCCTTTTGACAAGAACCAAATACTAATTATCGCCAAAACCTAACATCTTTAATTATTTTACACAATATATGGGGTGAAACAATTTTGTGGGAGCAAAAAGCCACAAGTACCTTCGATGAGCTCTAAAGAGAACCAACTACTCCATGCTTAGCATCTAACTTCTAAATAAACTCTATCATTTCTCGTTCTTCGCAAATTTAAAATCTCAAATAATGAGATCCGCGAATGCTTAGCCGATAATCGAATATTAAGATTATATTGGTTAAGGGGACAAGCTAGGGCTCAACACGCCCGGATCAAGTCAAAATTTTTATTCTTACTCTCACCAGCAGGAAAGTCAACAAGGTGTCAAAACACTTATTATATTTTTGCACATCTTTTTCAATTTTTTTACATTTTTTTTGTGCTTTTTTTCACTTCATTTTCATCATTTTTTTCTTTGAAATTTTTCAATTTTTTCATTTTTTCAATTTTTGAGGAAAAACGGGGTTGCGAGAGTAAACGGCTAAAATGAAAGTGCAAGGTCACATCGAATCGAAGATTCACCCCCCAGACTAAAGATAAACATTGTCCTCAATGTTTCAAAGGTAAGGGTAATTCTAACAAAAATCTAGGCCGTTTATTAATTATGCCAAAAGATAAACGTTAGTCGATAAGATTAGGATATATGGATGAGCAACGAATGATGAAACTCGAGTTGAGACAAAACAACGAGCACGAGAGTCTTCATTATTCGGGCAAATCCTGGACATAAACAAACAACAAGCACCAACACGAGAAATGGAAGAGGTAGACCTCCTCACGTCACACTTATTAGTAAAAGAAAATAGAAAGAAGATAGAAAGGATAAGCATGGGGTGCCTCCCACGAAGCGCTTGTTTATTAACGAGTCGTATAGCTTAGACTCACCCCGAATTTACTTATTCTTGGGGGAGCAAATGAAACAGACACCCGGCACAAAAATGGGGATGCCGGGGTCAAAAATGGTATCCTCACTCCCGGTGGAGTGGAAAAGTGAAGAAATGAGGGGATAAGTAAAGAATGGGTGAAACACACGGATGACGAAATCAAAGTCAAATTCTGAATCATGGGTGGGTTGGGTGGGTAAAATATCAAGCACCGGAACATCTTGTTCATAAATCTCGTCCACTACTCCAAAAATAACTTCATCCGTACCGGATTCAAAATCTACATCGGGTGGTTTTGCGGGCGGACGAGAAGACGGAAAATCAAAGAGAAATGAGTCGGTATCGGAAATCAAATCATCATCATGAATTTCTTTAATAAGAACATTTCTTCGAAGGTCATTCTCGTCATTCTCAATACCCGTTGGTATCGAGTCAACCGTAGCAAGAAATAGATCGACATCCTCTAAAAGAGGGTCACGTGACGGATTATCGGAAATAAGTAAAGAATCGATCTCAAAATCAAAGCACTCATAATCCGGAAGAGAGATATCAGCATGAATAGTGGGAATGCCACTACTCGTCTCTTCAAATCGAAAAATTTCAAGCTCGGGTAAGAAATCACTATCCATAACGGGGATAGGAGAAGAAGTCGGAGGATCTTAGACGGAGTCGGATTTTTTAAAGCTTCGATCTTTGACATAAGAAGATTGATATTGGATAATTTTTCACGAAGTAAATCATCTTCGATCTCATCGTCATCAAGGTCAAAATCCTTTATCTCCTCAAACTCATAATCGGAACGCGATTCCTCAACATCATCGATATCTCCACAAGAGTCTTCATCATTCGTAGTATACTCATTGTGAGAATCGGAATAACTTTCAACATCATCGTTCTCAACGTTATCATCAATCGGTAAAAGATTCGTATCAACAGTTTCAAAAAGAGGATTCGAATTAATAGCGATATTTTCGTTCGGAACGTCCTCATCCGGAAGCGTATCATCATCATTCAAATTTGAATCCACGGAATTATCTTCAACAAATTCACCATCACCGTTAGAATTTTCCCCGGACTCACTTGGGATTAGGACAAGGTTCTCAACACTAGACTTATTGAATTCGTCCAATTCCGTTGCCGGAATAGTGTTAAGAGGCCGTCCCCCATTTTTAGAGAGTCCTCGGGTTCTACGGGAGAAACAACGGAAACTTTGTGAGGATTAAGAATGATCGTAATTTTCTCATCATCGTCGTCAGAATCATAGTAAAAAGATTTATAAGGATTAGACGCTTTCTCTTCGGCAAGTAACTCTGCAATAGACTTCTCGCGAGGCTCGGGAGTATGAGTATCATGATTATCCGCCCACTTCCGTAACATCTCACTAAGGGATTTCATTTCCTCAATAACTTCATCCAAAATTTGAAATTTGTCGGGATTTTGTGGGGGTTGGTTATAAGAATCGTAACACAAATTAGGTTCATAATAAGAAATTTCAAACGATCCCCCACAATTTTCAAAATTTGATGAACTCTGGAATGAATCGCCATTGTAATATGGTACTTGCTCATAAGAGTTTTGAAAAAGTAGATTGAAATCGTTTTGAGGACTCGTATCACAAGCGTAAGACGTTTCAGCACTCGAGACGTAACATATACAATTCGTGTATCCACATTGATTACAAAAACATTGTCCACACGGTAATCCTTCGTCGGATGGATTTCCACAATTAAAGCAAGTGAACGAACGTGGTGGTGGTGTTGGATAATAATCGGGAACGTTTTGAAGGATTGATCTTTGAACATACTCGGGAGAGTTACAAAACCAACAAACGCCGTCATGAATATCACTACCACATTGTTCACACGTACACCAAACACACGAACCTTCAAAGAACGGTTCTCCACAATTAACACAAATCGGATCCATAAGAATTAAACATAAGAAGAGATAGAGAAAGAATTATCGGTTTAGAGGATTAGAGAAGAAGAATTAAACGTTTAAGAAGATAAGAAGAATATTTTTTTGGTTTTTTATGACGTGAAAACGATTTAAGATAAAAGTAAAGTAAAATAAAAGTGAAAACAAATTTTGAAAAAGAAAATATTTTTGGTTTTTATATTTAAGAAAACTTTGAAATCACAATATTTTTGTATTTTTCTTTTGTTTTGTTATTATTTTTTTTGTGGTCGATTCGTCACTCGAAGTCGTTTCCTTCAAATCTACTCACAACGAGGGTGTTGGTTGTAGAATTAAAGTAATCCGAAAACGAATAATATCACAATCTCTTTTTGCGTTCGAAGTTATTTGGTTTACAACACTCTGTAGAGGTAGAGTGAGGATGATTTATTATATTTTTGGTATTTTGCAAACACTTTAGGAAAAGTGTTTAATATTTTTGATTTTTACTTTTTATAAAAGAAAATATATACAAGGAAGGTTTTTCAAAACAACGATTTTTCAAAAACGAAAACCAAAATTCACTTCAACCTTCCTCGGCAGCGGCGCCATTTTGATTTATTGTAATAATTAGATTTCCAAAGAAACACTCGTGGAAGTATTTCCCGGGTCGTAATCCCAACGAAGGTTGAATTGAGTAGTCGGTTCGTGATCGTGAAAACGTGTAGTGAATAGGAAAATAATTGGGAATTAGGAGTTCTACACTAATGATATTTAAATAAAGAATAAAAACAAGCAATAAAGCTACGGGAACAATTAATGGGGCATAGGGATACCTAAAACACAAATTATCCTAAAAATGCGAATTAAAATAAACGTAAAAGCGCAAAATAAAAAGTGAATTTAAGGCATTAATGATCCTACGGGTGTGAAAATGATTTTCTTACGTTCTAAAAGACAAAAGAAAATTATAAGAAATAGAAAAATATTATTTTGACTTTTTATTTAATTATTATTAATTAAAAACTATTTTTAACTATTTAAATTATACGAAAGTGCAATTTATTATGAAATAATGTAGAAAAATAAAAATTTAATTTTTAAAATTATAAAATAACCTAATAATAATTTTAAAACTGAAAATATTTTTTTTTGGATTTTTTATGAATTATTATTAATTAAAAAGGATTTAGAAATACTTAAAAACTATTTTTAATTATTATAAATACTAAATGAACTAGGAAAATTATGAAAATTTTCAGGTAAATCTAAAATATTATTAAAAACCTAGGAAAAATAAAATTAACTAAAATCTAAACACTAATAAGCTATTTTGGGCTAATAAGCAGTTTGATAAGAGCTTATTTTTAAGCAATCTTTAACCAATAAGCACCAAAAGTTCAAAATAGCTTCAATATACTTCAATAAGCACAATATGACCAGAAAAGACCATGTAAGCACAAGGAATAAGCTGGAAAGCAGATAAGCAGTTTGTATTTTACGACAGATTTGGTAGCTTACTCACCTACTTACTAGCTTAATTTGAGTGACCTAATAAGCTTATTACTGCAACCTAAGGGGGGGGGGAAATTCAAGATGGTACTATAGGGATCCTAAAAAGACTAAAAGCCCTAAATCTAATGCTCAATTGCACACTTAAAAAGGCCCTAGATCAGATGGCAGAAACACATATGAACATGCACATTTGACTTTTCTGTTGCAAACCTAAGTTGACTTTTCTGAATTTGAACTGATCACTACTTATTAAAGATGTACTGTAAAGCTTATTTATGACTTAATTAACCTAGATGCTAACTAATTCTAACTAGATTCACTGATCACAGGTTCATATTTACTCTAATAAGCACAGAACTGCCCAATGACATGATTTTTGACTTTTGCTTAACAACCTGTATATTTTAAGCTAGTTTAATCTTACAAAGGCCTAAAGTAACTTATTAATGCAGAATGAACAGTGAAAAGACAACAAAAACATTCAGGTTCTACCTAATCCAAACACCCCTTAATTGACTAGTTACACTATGTTTATGAGTTTTAAGCCTAACTAAACCAACCTAAGGACAAATATCTATTCCTTAACTGTTTTTAAGACCCAACAAGCATTGAATTTATGCAGAGAACATCAAGAACACTAAAGTGCAGTAGTGACTATACTAAGGCAGTGGGCATATAATAAGTTTTTGCTTATTATGCTTATACCTACCAATCTAATGAGCAAACTAGGTACCTTAACTGTTTTTTAGACTACGTGAACACTAAATGGCATCAAACGACAATAAGAACACAGAAATGCAATTGTCGCAATATAAAAGCAGTATGATAGTGTAACTATATTAGGATATATAAAGGCTAGAAATGAGGCTACAACTGATCTAAATAAGCTCAAACAAGTACACATAAGCTAGGAAAACAGAGATTAAACTAATAATAATGGGAATGCACAATTATAAAGAGAACTTACTTGAAGGCTACAATGAAAGGAAACTAGGCTACTGCAGGATAAAGAGATAGGCTCACTTAAGCTATGGAAGAGCTAAATGAGCTTATCAGTGTGGATAATGAGCTTATGACAGCTTATACCACCTTCACTACTCAATAATAATTTTTTTTAGAGATATTTATATAACTGTACAGAAGTAACTTTTAAATAAAAGTTTAGGGAACTTAAATAAGCTTTAAAAAAACAGAAACTTAAGAGATTAGGCAAGATATTGAATTAACTAAATACATATTAATAAGAAAATGAAGACTTTTATTAAAAACACTTAAACACTATTACATTTAGAAAGCATTACATAATATGAAAGCATAATTTAAAGCCTAATTGTAACCCTAAGATCCTACCCTACTCCTAATGACTTCAACGTGAGAGAGTAGGTCTCCTTTTATAGGCAGAGGAGAGGTGAGCTCTTAGGGTTTCTCAGAAGAGTCCAGAAGCTTAATCACAGCCTTTGATCATATTCCCATCATCCAATCATCAATATCAGCCCTTGGATCATTTCATGAAGTGTCTCAGCCAATTAGAGAGCTTGGTTTGTCCACCTGTCATTCCATGGGTGTCAGCACACTCTGCCATGTGTCAGGGCTTCTAGAAGCCCTTTAAGTGAGGTGGGTAAACACTGGTGAAGCAGGGTTAATTGTGGTGAGGGGGATATACAGTAAAAAGGGAGGGAAAAGGGGGTGTTTGTTTGACTGGTTATTAACCATGGGATGACCGGGTCTATAAGGGAAATGGGTCGGGTTGTTTGTGAGAGGGGAGTGGGATTGGACCGGGTTTAAACAAAGGTGGGATGGGCTTGGAAAGGATATTGGGTTTTATTTATTGTTGGGTTTTAGTGATAGGTTTATGGTTTAGTATAAGTTAGAGAATTTGTAGTTTAAAATGACAAGGACCAAGGTTGTAAATTTATAAAGCTCAAGGACCAATTATATCAATTTTGAAAAATACTTCCAAGGACTATATTTGACAAGTAATGATTCTTCAAGGTGGACTTTTGACAAATCGAGCTCCATTATTGATCCGGACTTGAAAAACGCTTCCCGGCCTCGGTTTTTGTACACTCTTTCATTTCTCGTTCTCGGTTTCGTCGATTTTCCATGATTTTTGTCCATTTCTCACATATCCGTACCTGCACATTTAAAAACACAAAAACAACATATATTTGGCATTTTAGGTCGGTTTCTGGTCTTTTTAATCCGTTATTTGGTCAAGAAAAGGTATGTGTTTTCACACATACCAAAATCCCCCAGACTAAGGTATTGCCGTGTCCTCATGCAATGTAATCACTTCACGCTTTTGAGATAAATAATTTCACACCTATTTTTACTAACTTTGAAAAGTAGCAAAACGTTCAAAAGAGATACGAAATCATTTATTCCATAAAACGCCCCGATTTTCCTTTTTATTCCTTATACTAACTCTATACTATTATTTTTTTATTTTTCCATTTTTACTTGTGACGGTATGTCGACTTTCATCATTTTGCAATAACGTTTTGGGTCATAGAGTAAGAACACGACTCATGGAGAAGTGACCATACGGATAAAATTTGTCGTCCCTGATTTTTCACAAGCCCCCAAACTAAGCGTAAAAACGAGATCACAACTTATATACAAGTTAGATGCTAACGCTACCCATGGAAGTTACTTGTGTATTAACCACTTACTCCCATTTTCCTAGTTGATGGTATCTATTTATTTTATTTTTTGTGAGAAAAATGAATTTCTTCATAAACATCTCGTTTTCATAATTATTAGTCCGATAAAGATACTAAATTAAGACGCTAAGTAGTTTCTAATCCTTCTCGCGAGAACCGTTGCATACAAAAATGAGGTCCACATCAAGGTCTCTGATTTAACACGATTTTGAGGAGTATCCCTTTTATTGGCGACCGAAACAACTCATCTACGTGTCCAGAGACAGAAGCTTTTATTAGGACCTCCCCGGAGTCAAGGTTTGGCATTTTTTTNATGTCAATTTTGAAAAATACATCCAAGGGCTATATTTGACAAGTAATGATTCTTCAAGGTGGACTTTTGACAAATCGAGCTCCATTATTGATCAGGACTTGAAAAACGCTTCCCGGCCTCGGTTTTTGTACACTCTTTCATTTCTCGTGCTCGGTTTTGTCGATTTTCCATGATTTTTGTCCATTTCTCACATATCCGTACCTGCACATGTAAAAACACAAAAACAACATATATTTGGCATTTTAGGTCGGTTTCTGGTCTTTTTAGTCCGTTATTTGGTCAAGAAAAGGTATGTGTTTTCACACATACCAGTTCTAATAGCTATCAAATTTAGAAACAGTAAGTTATCCATGTATGGTCTCACACATACATGGAAATTCACCTTATCATTGAAATTTAGCCTGCGTCTCACGTTTACTAAATTTCAACACCAAGTGTTTCTTAGAATTAGATGTGTATTAGAATGTGAGTGTCTTACTTTGCAGTTAAGAGAATCCTTTAAATCATATTCTTATGCGTTGTACCTTGCACACAATAAAGATTTCTCCCACTTGTGCATGGAACAACACCATGTACCATATAAACAACACGCATGCGTTTGTTAATATGAACAATATGATTTGTGTCATTAGAATAACTAGTAGATATAGAGTTACTCAATCAATCAAGGAAACGCACATGACTATCCTTGAAAATATTAGTGTCTATATTTGGAAAGTAATTATCTTGAGACATTCAAAAGATAATCTGAGTTACAATCAAGACAATAAGTCTTGTAACTCTCACTGAATTAGAGAACATTACAATAATCCCTTATTCAGTAATAAGCACACAATACTCCCACTAAATTTGACAACATTATAAATGTGTCATTATCAGTGAAAGGAAAAAGTGTGCTATTCACTTTCCTACATCTTTGAGAAAACCCATTCATAACAATTATTTAGGTTCTAAAAGAATGTATTCTACTACGTAAATGTGATTCATCACATCCCAAACAATTAACTTGAAAAAAATTGGGCATGCAATTTCTTCCTGAATAGATCTACCATTCCAACAATTGTATGTAGTATCTTTAAATGGTCAAAGCAAAACAACTAGATAAAATTTACTAGTTTGTCTTTTACCATTTTTGCGGTAATTTGTCTAGTTTCTATTTTAATAACTCATAAAGTGCAAATCATCTTACTATTAAAGATTGCTATGAGTTATGTATTTAGAACATAGACAATTCTAATTATCCTATTATACCTTTCTCATTCACGAAAAGGATTAGGATTAAGTCTCACATTTCTCTATATGGAAAGAAGACTACGTTTATTCTTTTCGTAAAGTTGATCCTAACCAAAAACCCATATGGGTGTAGATCAATTTACTTGTGAAAAGAATAACTTACGTTTACGGTTTAATGTTGCATTAATACATATAAAAGAATTTACAAAATTCAATTTTAGTATTTTCGATAATACATATTTTCAAGAAAATATAATACCCATGGAAATATTCATATAACCAAATAATTTTCTTGAAAACCTAGGATCCAACTTTTCATAAGTTTCATTACATCAGTTGATCTGCTAGTAATGAAAGTATAAAAGATGGTAATCTGTCGAACAACAATTGGCAAACAATTTTCCAATTCCTAGATCATTATGGGATTTACATCAAATTGAAATGTAAGAATGTTTCATCCCATCTCATGCCGTAAGTTCTAGGTCTCACGCATCAACTTACTTAAGTCGTCTAACTTAGAAACTGCAAATTCTCCATTTGTGGTCTCACGCACACTCGGAAATTTGTCTTGTAATTAATCTTTGGCCTAGGTCTCACGCATACCAAAGAATTAATTCCAAGTGTTCCTTATAGTCAGATGGCATGTGACTTAAATTTTCAGGGTATTTAATTTTGATGTGATAATCAAAAACCATGTATAAAGATGCATGCACTCATCTTCATAACATTAGTTTTTCAAAACAATTTTAATTTCCAATTCGCAAGATAAAGTTAAAATCTTTTGTTTGAGGTATTGGGTTCACCAATTAAAGAAGAACCTACAATTATCATCCACCAAGGTGGAATTGAGGTAAATCACCCTTAAGATGATATTGTACATCTAATGGTGATGTAGGTAAGACGTCTTTAATGAACACATAAGTGCATGGAAACCAAAGGTAGACACTAGGCTCTTTCCAAACCTTGTTTCCATCACTATGAATTAGCTAAAAAAAAAGACTTACTTTCAAGACCATATGTACAAAAACATAAATCAAGCAAAAGTTTATAACTTTCATCTGAAAACTTATTAAAAAACTTTAACAATACAAATCTCGTCGCGAGGATGCATTTAACGCATTACGGCATGTAACGCCAACCCCTAAGTATGACACATAAGATTTCGTAGTGTAAAGTTCTTAATAATAATTATGTTTCACCATTATTAGTCCAATTAATTTTCTTTTCATAAAATTACCCTTTTTATTGCTTACAAACTTGTCAAACATATAACAATAAAACAAGTAATTATAAAAGAAAACAAATAAACAACTAATAATCAAACAATTATAAAAGGTGAAACAACTTGCCACATGCGTACTTGATTAGATAAACCTAATTAAACCAATTCTAGGTTTTCATAATATGTATAATTAACTAAAGCTTTCACTTTGCACAAGTGAGCCACATCCATCGAATAATCGATTGCGTAAGCTAGAGTTAATTAATACACCACATAACATGTAAATTGATTTAATTACACTTGGGGTCTTTCCCAATTTTAGATCTATCTAATAATTAACATGTGAAAACATGTAATAACAATTAAACCAATTAACAAATCCATGACTAACATGCATGTTTCGTCATGGATTCATGCTACTTAAATACACGACAGCTTTAGTTGAAGCGTTACACAAAAGATTATCGATGTTTTGGCACATATTTCTACATGCTGAGCACAAATATGTCGCAAAACATATTAGTTTCTAACAACGGCAGGATACCGTTTAAATATTTACATGGGTAGGTTATCATTCAGTTTTGTTTCTTCTTTTCAGTGGCTCTGGTCCTTGGTTTTTCTTTAGTTGTAGGCTCGGCTGTTGCTGCATGAATGGAATGAAAATAACAAAGTCAGTAAAAGAAGACAAAATGAAATGAATGAAAATGAATATTAACTTGTTTTACTTATTGGTTTTGGAAAATGAGTTTTTTTGGTAGGTATGTTATAACATGTGATTGTTAGGTATGCACTGTTTCAACTTAATTTAAATGAGAATGAGAATGTGGTAGGTTGGTTTGGTGGACTGTTTCTAGTTAGATATTTGTATTTGCTGTCTATATAGGGAGTGGCAATGTGTGTGCAAGTGTGGCAGTAACTGGTCTGTAAAAATATTGTGAACAAAGATGGTTTTGACTCCTAAACTTGATGAATATAAAGAAGCATATAGTTCTGATAAGTTGCACCGCGCGTTGAGGGTGCTGTTTTTGCATGAGGAGGCTGATAATGAAGGACTAATTTTAGTTTTGGTTGAAAAATGTGATGATGTGCGTGCTAGAATTGCAACCAAAAGGGCATTGCTTCAAGAGGTTGGAACTTTTAGTGCATCGGATCCCGCTGTTGCTAATGGGCTCCAATGTCTACAGGAGGCACAAAATAAGGATTTTCAGTTGCTAGTTGTGTTGGTTGTTGTCCTTGATCTCATAAGTGAAGCGCGTACTAAGAAGCGTCGCTATGTGGTGACGATGGAGCAATATAATTAGATTGTGTGTGTGTGGTTTTAGGTGTTGTTGGGTTGCTTAGTAGAAGTCCATGTAGGTTGTTCATTGTGTTTAGTATTATGGTCCTGTGATGTTTGTATCTATCATTGTAAGATATTCCATGGATGAATAAAACCTGTTACTTTGTTTGTGTGTGAAGNTTTTTTTTTTTTTTTTTTTAAGTTTAGCTTTTGTTTAGGCCTATATAAAGGTGGCTTTATTGTCATATTTCTCACACATCTCACATCTAAGAAGTATGGGTGCAAGACCAAACATTGACCATTTAAAAGAGTCATGTGGTTCTAATCAGCTCCAACATTGCTTCAAGTATTTGTTTGTGCAAGAATGGAGAGAGAATGAGGATCTTATTAGGTACATTGGACAAAAATGTGCTGACCTTGGGGCCAACATTCAGAGAAGAGCCCAACTAATCCAAGAGGGTGAATCTTTTGGGCTATTTGATAATGTGGCGCCTGATGCGGTTGAGTGCATGGGTGAGACGCAGCAGAGGGATTAAGATATCTTAGCTGCGTTGATTGGTGTTTTGGATCTAGCTCGTGAAGGGAGAACTGAAAAGGAACGTCATGTAGGTTTGATGGATCTCAAGGGCTAGTGGCCCTTTGTTGTGTGGTTGGTGTTTCGAAGTGTTTCAGCAGCAAGGTTGTCTAGATTTTAATGTTGTTGTATTTTCGTGTGTTCTATCTAGTAAAGCATGCTTATGCTATCCAAGTGTAAGTAGTGTTTTAATGTAAAAACTTGTTATGAATAAAATGTTGTTATTATGTGGGTAGATAAGAGGTGCATGATTAAAAAGAAATGATTGTTTTTGAATAATAAAGGTTGGTCAGAAATAGTAGCTCATGTGAGATTCTGTACTGGGAAAGAGCCAAATTATGAGGAAAATGTGGATGCAATTTAAAGTTTGTGTATAAGCAGTCTATTATTGTGTGAGTGCTCATAAAAGATCTCGTGAGTTTATATAAGTGGAACAGGCAAGTGATTAGTGAGAGATAGGAGATCATGTGAGATTTTGTAGTAGGAAACAGCCAAACTATGAGCAAAATGTGGATGCAATTTAAAGTTTGTGTATAAGCAGTCTATTATTGTGTGAGTACTCATAACAGATCTCGTGAGTTTATGTAAGTGGAACAGGCAAGTGATTCTTATTATGTGGATGCAATGTAAAGTTGCTGGATGAATAGTGCATTATTTTGGACCTATTATTGTGTGTGAGTAGAAAAAGTTCCATACTGTGGGTATTTAAAGTATTCTATGTGGACAAATGAGGTGTATACTTTTGTAAAACAATTAATAAAAGGCAATGCCGAGACTCTCTAAATGCGCAAAGCTGAGAGATGATGCGAATTCTACCAACTGGCGAGACATGCTAGTTTTTTACTGTCGTCAAGGGTCACATGAACATATTCAAATGGCACGAAAAATTAGTGAGCTGTCGTCAAGGGTCACATGAACATATTCAAATGGCACGAAAAATTAGTGAGCTGTCTGCAAAATTGATTGGTTTGATGACTGAAAGGGCCGTTTTATTGAAGAGCTTAAAACTGTTGATAATTTCTATGCTAAAAAAATGGTTGATCATCTAACAGCGGTTCAAGAAAAAGATGATGTAAAGTTGATGCATGTGTTCAGAATGGTGGATGAACTGGATCTAAGTGCTCGTAGCAAGGATGTTTTTATTCTTAAGCTTCAAGGATCGTTGGAATTCTAAGTGATGTTGTAGAAGATAATGTAGTTTTTGTTGTTTCAATAAAGATGCGACTGTGCTTGCCTAAGATGTGTTTGTAAAATATTGTATTCAAAGATGGTAGTTATGGTTGTGTGACCTGTATTTGTAAAATATTGTAATGCAGTACTTTATTTACATAAAATGCAGGTACATTGAAAGTAAATCTCGAGTGAATCTAGAAAATAGTAGTGCATCTGAGTTATTTGTTTTTATGGAAATGAGCCAAGTTTTTATTGAAGAGTGGGTCATGGTCTGTCCATAGCTAGTTCTATCAATGTTTTTTTTTACTCTTGATACGTTGCTACTTTGTTTTATGCATGCAAAAGATAAGGACTGTAGCTCTGTATTATTTTTGGTTGTGCTATTTAAGAGGGCATACTTGGACATCTATTTTCACTACTTTGTTAAATTCTAAATAAGAAAAAGCAAAAAAGAATGTCAAGGCGTCCCAAGTGTGATCAACTGAGGGTTGAGGCTAACTCTAACAATTGGTCAGACATGTTTGTTCTTTATTGTCGCAAAGCTGGAATTGAGGATCTCTAAATGGCTCAGCAAATGACTGCTCTTTGTGGGAGATTGGTTGGTGTGATTCGTGAAAGGGCTGAATTTATACATGAGTTGGAAACCATTGGAAATACTTATGCGCAAAAAACAGCAGAGTATTTGAGAGAGGTCCAACAAAAAGATGACCAAAAGCTGATGCAAATGAGGATTACGGCAGCTGAATTGGAGCTGAATGCTCGTAATCATGATGTGTTTATTGAGAAGCTTAAGGGTGTGATGGATTACTAAATTTGGAAGTATGATGGTAAAAGTGTGTTGGCATCCATTGTTTGTTATCTATGTTTTTCTTTGTAAGTGCAACTATTCATGTGTGTTGAGCTGTGAGATGAGTATCTGTGTAATGTGTATGTGACCTATATCTCACATGGTTGTAAGGTATTTCATTGAAAAAAAGACTATCTATGTTAAATAAACACGTGATATGTACCTTTTTGCTGCTTTGACTGTGATGGCTGCTCTTCAAATAATGCTCTTTTCACTGTTTTGGTGTTAGTCTCTTGGGATGTGTTCTCTTGCTTAGTTTTTTTCAAAGCTTCTTCGTGTATCAATGTGAGAGCTCCTGGTGGTGTTGCTGCTTATTTGTAAACGCAAAATCAGTGTATACATTTGGAACTTTTTATTTTAATAACAGCATTTGTTGATTTGAATGATATTACCTGAGGTTTCTTGATTCTGAACCAATGCCTTATCTGGTGTTTGTAAGTTATCTTTCTCATTTTTTTTCTTCGTCACTTTGGTTGCTTGGCAATGCAACAGGGGCCTTTGATGTTTCTTCATCTTTGTTTTCTTGACCACTTTCTTCACTTGTCAATGCAGGAGGTGTTGGTGGTGCTCCTAGTTATTCATAACCAAATAATCAGTAGTTGCAGGTGTAAATGTTATTTTAAATACGATAAATTGTTGACTTAAATGAATTACCTGAGGCTGCCTCTAAGAGTTTGCTTGTCTCTTGTTGTCTTTTCTTTTTGTTAAAAACCTGATCAAGGTTAAAGTCTGTTGTTTGGCTTGATGTGTTGTAGTGGAACTGGAAAATGTTTTTTTTGACCTTCAATTGCAAATATTTCTGCTTGTATTTCTTGAGGATCTTTTGCTTTGTGGTTTGCTAGCAACTCTTGGCATGAATATCCTATGATATCATCTGCCCCGGGGCTAAAGAAAGTCATTGGGACTGTTGCAGATTGGTCTGCAATGAAACCTTTGAAATTATACCTGCGTTTTTTTTTCAAAGTGATTATTGCTTTGTTTTTATTTTATGCATTTTTTCAATATGAAATAAACCTAAGTTAAAGAGATATGTACCTATATGATGGTTTATCTAGTTTTCCATGATTAAGACAACGGTACATGCCATCTTCTTCTTTCACTTTGGAAGCACATTGGTTGCAGCAGATGTAAAACCAATCTCTCTTTATGTTGATGGAAGTGACCGTTGCTTCAGATGTGAACTTGACTCCCTAGAAATATTTCGAAAAAGTTATTAGGTGTATAAATTTTTGTGCAGCAAACTTTGTAATAAAAGTACTTGTTTAATGTTACATGAAAATTACCGTGTAGCTATCTGGTTCTTGTTTTAAGAGTGTCTTCAAAGGGAATCTGTTGCGAAACTTTTCTTTTTCAATATCTTCATATGGAGTCTTAGTGATCCGAAGTGGTGGAGTTTTGTCGTGCTTCTCTCTGTATCTGTTATGTTTAAAAAATCACAATGAACATGTTATGCCAATAATCTGTGTCAAGTTATTATTACTAAAAATTTTTTGGTTTAAAATTACCGTGCTCTTGCCTCATCAGCTTCGGGTATCTTTGGGTTTAAGTAATAGCGTGTTGCAGATGTTGCTGTTAGCTGGTAATCTGCCATGATTTTGTTTGAGAATGTCATAGGAATTCGTCATTTCAGATTTTATAAATCATTAATTCAATACCTCTAAATTTTGTGACTCTACAAGAGCTCACAGCAATTATAACTGGCTTCTGCATTGTTTCAAAGTCAGCGTCTTCAAATGTTTCGGCCATGTCATTCCACATTGTGAATTCGACAACATTACCACTGGCAAGATAAAGGAATCATTAGGTGAGTGACAAAACTAGATGGTGTTTAGTTTTTAATAAGAAAAGGTTAAAGTATAAGGTAATGCACCTTAAATTTTCAATATCCACTTTTCTAAAGACACTTTCATTTTGGTTGGCATTTGGTCTGCGAGTAACTTCTCCAGGTGACCTCAAACAGCCTATGTAATCTGTAAGCAGGTAACTGGCATGATTTTAGTACCTGTGTGAATCAAGAAAATTTGAGATTGAAAAGGTTACCTGTCAGAATTGGATACTGCATTTTGCCCGTTACATCTTCTCTAGGAATTCTGTGTTGAAGCTGGTTATACGAAGCAAATTCAAAGTAGTGGTGCGGGATTTCTGGTGCTTCTATGGGATCAAATCTTGTGGCTCTTCCAAATATGAGACTTGTTTTGTTGCTAATTGTTTGTTGGTAAGGGCTGGTTGGTTCACATATGAAACCGGAGAATCTATATACCTAGCCAAGTTTGATTTTTGGGCTAAAGTAATCGATTTCCTTGACATCCATGTTGGCTTGTATAGCATTTCCCTGTTCATGGTTAGATGTTGTTATATAAACCTGAGTATTCATGGTTTTTTCTATCATATAGGAACTAAGGCGTACCTCACGATCTATCAAGATACAACAATATGCAGTCTCTTTTTTTTCCCCTGAGATTCCACTTTGATCTTTTTTGGCATAAGTCACTGCAGTCCATTTTCTATAGACTCTAGCTTCAAGGACTTTGCTATGAGATGTTGGCCGTAATTCACGAATTGCTGTAATCTGTGGTGCACTGCTAGCTTCAGCAATTTTATCTTCACGTGGAAGTTGCACCAGAGCCTGGGTATTTTCTTCCATTGTGCTGGATGAGAGATAAAAAATAAGTATTAGGCTCAAAAAAGGTAAAAAAAAGTAAGTGGCATACAAACCATAAGCACTTGAATATTACCATTATGAGACATACAAAACAAAAGTTAGTGTTAGCATATCTACCTGTTGTTAATGGGTTTTACAACACTTGTAGAAACTCAAAAGATAGTAATATGCGGTTGTTATAGCATTATATAGAATGTGAATGACCAAAATATCATGCAAAATTTTTTTTGTAGAAGTATTATAACATGTAGGGGGTTATCTTTCCTAAATAGGTTGCAACTGCCAAAATAGATAGCAAACTATGAATCCTAAACTGATAGCACACAAAAAAAATGAGATTCAAAAATGTTTTGAAAGTTGACAACTTCAAATTAAAGCAAAAAAAAGTAACAACAAAAGCATGAAAATTTTGTTATGAAAAAAAGCAAAGATTGATGGCTATGTCTGCATTGGGAGCAAAAAGCCTCTATCTTTTATTTTGCTTAAGAAATCTTTGTAAACAATATTTTTTTGTCACATTTGGCCTCTGATTTTGTTGTTGTTTGATAAGAATTTTTAACCCATGCGGAGATGTGGCTCTAGAAAGAGCCACATATAATTGACCGTGACCAAAAAGCGGCTCAGGAAGGTAAACGCCAATTTTGTTTAGAGATTGCCCTTGGCTTTTGTTGATTGTCATAGCATAACAGAGCTTTATTGGGAACTGAGTGCGCTTGAAAACAAAAGGAAGATTTGGGTCTTTATGCACTAAGGGTATTCTGTGTATAAACACTTTTTCACCGACTCTTGTCCCTGTGATGATTTGTACTTGAATAAGCTTCGACATCAATTGTGTAACTATCATACGCGTCCCATTACATAAACCACCTGCGAGGCTAACATTCCTTAAAAGTATCACTGGTGATCCGACCTTTAACTCTAACTCATGTGGCGAGAAGCCTGGTAGTTTAAATGTGTTTANTGCACTAAGGGTATTCTGTGTATAAACACTTTTTCACCGACTCTTGTCCCTGTGATGATTTGTACTTGAATAAGCTTCGACATCAATTGTGTAACTATCATACGCGTCCCATTACATAAACCACCTGCGAGGCTAACATTCCTTAAAAGTATCACTGGTGATCCGACCTTTAACTCTAACTCATGTGGCGAGAAGCCTGGTAGTTTAAATGTGTTTATATATTCAGGAGGATACAACATCTCTGTTTCTGCGCCGCTATTCCCAACTGGTATGGCCATGTCATAGCTTGCATAAGTCGTTGCCTCACCGTCAACCATTGATAAAACTTTTGAGTTGATGATGTCTGATGTCTCATTCTTTGGACAAACAATTGCCTTTTGTTGTAGAGTAACTGCTGAGGGTGTCTGAAGAGTGGGCTGGTCATAAATGAAATCTATGAGATTCGAGAGGCCTTGATCATCATCTTCAATGCAGTATCTAGATGGGATCTTAACCCATGCTGAATCTTTTGGATCTTCTTTATCAGGCTCTCCAATATTACCATCACCATTGTCGATAAGCCACAAAGCAAACGAACGGGCCGAACTTTGTTCTTCTAAAGTCAGGTCTGGTCGGAATAACCTCATGTTTTCTTTAAGGGTCATAGGACGAAAATGTGGCCACAGGTGCGATTCTGCAATAGACGATGCTATTATTTCCATTTTTGGTGCGCCTTTTTTCACTGGCAGTGTTTGCCGGAAGTCTCCACCCAGCACAATAGTTTTTCCACCAAATAAAACATCTGGTGCATTTAGGATGTCTCTGAGAGTCCTATCTAATGCTTCAAAGCATCTTCGGTCGTTCATGGGTGCCTCATCCCAGATAATAAGGTCTATGTCTCTTAACAGATCCCCTATGTGAGTATTTTTTTTAACCCTACATAGCGAGTCATCTGTTAGTTCTAATAGGAGTTTGAATCTCGAATGTGCAATTCGCCCTGATGGAAGAAGAAGAGAAGCAATACCGGAAGAAGAAACGGCCAACACGATTCTCCCCTCACATCGCAAGGCGCTAATGATTGTCTTCCACAAAAAAAATTTACCGGTTCCTCCATGACCATATACAAAAACTAACTCCTGCTTATTCTCTCTGAAAGCGTTCATGATTATGTTGTATATGCTTCTCTGCTTATTGTTTAGCTTTGGAACTGATTCGTCCCTTTCTTGTGCTAACATTGGTCGGTTATAGTTCTTCTCTTCCATCAACAGGCGATTGTTTAATTCATCTAAGAGCTCTTGCGGAGGCGGTTGCAAACCATAATTTTGGACTGATTTGCCACAACTATTGAGTATTATTTCTAAATCATATAGTATGTAACCCTGCAATTCAGCGTCATTGACATAATAGTTGGGAATCTTCACTTGCTGCGAGATAATTGCTAGAATATCATGGCCCATTTCTCGCCAATATTTATCCCATAACCGCAAAGGGCCTGTGACTTCACAATGAGTGAGGAGTTGTGCAAATACGAATCTAAGCTCTGCCGATGATGCTGACAAACATGCTTCTTCAAGGGCTATATCCCATTCTCTATCATCACCAAGTAGACCGAGTGCATCACATGCAGCGTGATATGTGGGCCACACAACATGGTTGGCTGTTCGTAGTTCTATAAAGTCTTTGCACCCTTTTTGATGACATAGCAGCATCCTTAGGTAGAAAAGCTCCCCTGAAGTTGGGTGTATATATGCAAGCCTGCCATTAAAGGATTTGCTATTTTTTCTGCGCGACCAACATTTTCGGTCTGCATACCAAACAAACTCTGATGGAAATTCTAAGTATGTCAAATGACGGCCATCTTCATTTTCATTGTTATAAGTAAACCACTCTGTCAGTTTTGTTAGCTTGCGATCGTGCCGATTGACCACTAACTCTAAATTGTCGCCATCTCGGAAAGTGACATGCTGTATATTTTCTAGATGCACCGAAAGGATCTGGACTGCTGGCTCTCTGCTATGAATTTCAAATTTCAAGATTCTCCAGCAAGCCTCATGAGGGCATATAAACCTTCCATCAAGGAAATTTTGTATCTCATCAATGAATGGCTGTGGTTGCGCTGCCGAAGTAGATGCCTCACCAAGAGATCTTGTCACTCTGGCAAATATCCGATCCGTTCCTTTGGATATATATTTGAACAAATATTTAATGAGCATGCTCCATCCACAATATTCCACATTAATATGAGCTTCAAATGCCAAGCAAAGATAACGGCTATATGGCACGACATAGGTATTATCGAGCTTCATTTGGCCTTTTGTTACAGAAACCTGTGTTTGTCTTCTTCGATAATGTGGGTACCCCTTATCATCAAAAAAAGTTTCTTCATTGAATTTCTTTGGGAAATTCTTGGTGCAGGTTTCGCCCTCCATACATGGTGCGTTCAAATTCACTTTCCCACACGGCCCATGCATCATCATTTCCGAAACTATTTTATAGGCACGTGGATCAGCATGCGGATCAGGTAGCTCTGCAGAAATGTATCGGTCCACATCCTCAGCATTCTGAATCTTGTCTGACAAAGAAACCCAAAGGAGTGTGTGACAATGTGGCAGGCCGCGTTTTTGGAATTCAATGGTATACAACACTGCATTGTAAAAAACTAGAACAACTAAAATTAGAAGAATGCATTAGCATACAACATTATGTAACAATTAAGTAAATATATCTGTAGCACATTAAAATGCCAAGATGTATATAAAAAAGAGTATCGCACCTCCTGTGACGCGACCAAATGTTCGCCTTTTTTTGATAAACTTCACAAAGGATTTGATCTTCTGCTCAAAGACTCTACAAACTATATCTGCTCTGTCAGCTGTAGCCAAATGAGGAAACTGACTCATGTATCTCTAGATCTCTAGCCATTTGACATTACACGTGAATGTTATAAAAAAAACCCAAGTAATGACTATACATATATCTTGGACCTCAAGTAAAAGAAAAATGAAATATAATTCTTGAGCCCACTTCTGACCCATCACGATCACCCCTCAAAATCGCATCATACAGCCCTGACAAATACTCTCCTCAAATATCATTCTGATGTGTTCTATAAAAATCCATTTGGTTTTGTTCTATACAGCAATACACACCTACGACGTACTGCTGGAAAAGTCGGCCAGTTCGAAAAAGCAAATTATAATTATCATGCCTTGGATGTAGCTGGTAAGTATATAATGCATTCATTGAGACCCTTCTTGGCTCATCGTTTGGATTTGTTGTTCTTAGCTTTAACTTCGTATGAAATCCAGGCTGACCATAGATGAAAATCAACGGGAACTGCAATGACATGTATGATTTATGAATTTTGCTGATTCTTTTGACTAGCCCGTCTCTATATTCAAGGACAACATCATAATTTGACTCACTCTCAGGACCTCTGTCAAAGACAATTTCTCCTAGAGTGTTCGATGACGGAAGCTCATAACCACGGGGCCCCTCACCGCTGTATAGCCTCACTTTAAATTCTGGCACATCTGCTTGAGAACACTTGTCACGCGCAGTTCTAAATATCTGGACCAAGTCATTATGGGCATCTAAGAAATGAATGAGACCTTGGAAAACTTCTGGGTCTAAAGGAGGTATGTCTGAATTGGAAAAAGGGTTCAATCTATTTTGGACTTCATTCTTTGTATCATAGATATAAAGTTGCAAGAATTTTGGATCGTCATCACCTGTTGGACAAAGTGCGCCTATCCGATGATATATCTGCCCTGAAACTTTAAAAACATATGGCCCTCTTCCTTGATTGACCGTGCTGTCCACTGTTGCGCCAAAGAAGTAATCGCAAACATTTGGTTGTAAGCCCTAATGTTTTCCATAAAGGTTGCATCTCCAAGAAGCTGCTTAACATATTCAGGCAGATCCGGCTCAGGTTGCATAAAAACTTTACCATTGCCACAACATAAATGATAGTGAGACACATGACTGCCATAACCATGACCTGCAAGCCGTTCCCCACGCCAAAAAGCAGCATTACAATAGTTGCAACACTCAGTGCAGTCTCCTAAATCATCATATGCCGGCGATGTATCTACATTAAGAAATAAATAACTGTTAAGTAAAGACCTCAGAAACCTACATTTATTTAAAAGACTAATTAAAGAAATCTGGAAGAGAAAGACCCACTTTGAGTTGCATAAGAAGTTGATGCTTCAGTGATGTTCTGCTAACGATTATTAGCACGGCTTGTGGAGGCCTGACCTGCGCGTCTGCTTCTTTTCCGAGGTTGCGTTGCATCAACAATACCATGGGTAAAAGCAGAATGTAAAAATTACACAATGTTAGAAACAAACAACGTAGCACAAAAGAAAAGAGAAACCGGGTACTTTGAGTGACATGAGAACTGGCCGTTTCAGTAACGAGAGCTGCATAAGAAGTTGATGCTTCAGTGATGTTATTAGGACGGCCTGTGGAGACCTGGCCTGCGCGTCTACTTCTTTTTCGAGGTTGCGTTGCATCTACAATACCATGGGTAAAATCATAATGTAAAAATTACACAAATGTTATAACAAACAATGTAGCACAAAAGAAAAGAAAAACCAGGTACTTTGAGTGACATGAGAACTGGCTGTTTTAGTAACGGGAGCTGCATAAGAAGTTGATGGTTCAGTGATGTTATTAGCACGGCCTGTGGAGGCCTGACCTGCGCGCCTACTCCTTTTTCGAGGTTGCGTTGCATCTAGAATACCATAGGTGAAATCAGAATGTAAAAATTACAAAAATCTTATAAATAAACAATGTAGCATAAAAGAAATGGAAAAAACAGTTACTTTCAATGACATGAGAACTTGACGGTTCAGTAACGGAAAATGCATAAGAAGGTGATGCTTCACTGATGTTGGCTGAACGATGATCAACACAGCTTGTGGAAGCTTGCCCTGTGTGTCTATTTCTTTTTGGAGGTTGCGCCACATCTGCAATATTATAGGCAGAAGAAGGGTTGAAAAATTGCAAACAATATTATAAACAAAGGATGTAGCAGAAAAGAAAAGAAAAAGCGGCTACTTTGACTGGTATGAGAATCTGACGGTTGACCAACGATGCGTACACCATCATCTGAACTAATGTCTTTTCTGCACCTGGTGGAGACCTCATCGGTGCACCTCTTTCTTTTTTCAGATCGTGTTTCATGGCATACATGAGCTGCAACACCAACCTGATCATCATTACCAACACCTACCCCTGATGCAAAAATAATGAAACAACGAAAATTTAAGATAACCTTGCATACAGACGATGGTAATTGAAAACAAATTCCTCAGAAAGAAACTAAAGATAGGTACCTCCAGGCAGAGGCACCAAGTTACTTATAAGTGGATGATCCCGCATAGCACCCTCATCAATGCAGCCATTAGGTTCCTTATTGGTTGTCGCTGCTTGGTTGGAAGACTGGCTATTATACACAGACGATCCTATCATTAGCAGAAATCAATATCAGAATCTACCTGGGCTATGAATAACTAAATGATTTTAGACAGGGTCTATAAATTGACCTTTTGTTACGCCATCAACCATTTCATTACGTGCCATCTCAAGACATTTTCCGGAACAATTTTCATGCAAGGAAAGTTCTGAAAAAAAATTTGCAGGTGGTGTACAGACTACCTCAGTGTCACCACCATAGTGAAAGTCCATCTCACGTTTTGTGATGTTCGGGTTTTGCCCTTCAAAAAGATCTACAACATAAACAGAACATAAGCAGACCATCGTTGGCATGAAAAGAAGGATGATAATCATAAGTATATCAGAGATAGAGAAAAAAAAGATGAGCTGACCTTTGGCAGAACCATCGCCTGTCGCACCTAAGCACTGCAGTCCCTGAAGTTCAGGGCAATGCAGATCTGCCGTCACATCATGTGTTTGGCAACCAAGCGGTGCATGTATAATTGGAGCATTGTTTTGCGGCAACTTTTGAGGTGACCGATTTTCAATGTTTTCAGAAGAAGGTATTCGTTTTTGTTTCATGGTTATAAACAACAACACAGAGACCGTTGAACAAAAGGAAAAAATGAAACCAAAGGAGAACTATCGCCATTTTGTTAAATAGTTATTATGGAGAAAAAAAAGTATCATCAAATGTTGTTTTGCCAAAACAGAAGAGAGCAGATTAAAACGTAGACATTGAAAAAGTCAGTAAAATTAACGGACAAAGAACATGGTATAGCAAAAGTGTGTAGAAAAACAACATCAACAATGTGACCAAAAACCATAATACCTAGCCCTAACAAACCAATAGGTCAAGCCACCCATATAATTTAATGCAAGCAGCATTTAAGGAGAGCAAACCCTAAATAACTAACAATTAAATCAAAGCATGGCTCATTTAATTAGGGTAACATTTAATTTCATCAAAAATCAAAACCTAATGCACCAAGAACATTAAATAAGCAGACACCTAAATCACCAAACATTAAACACACCTCTGCCTCTCATTCAATTAGACCAACAGTTTAAGGAAAAATCAGTCAACATTTTATGAAAAAACAACATTCTTATAACATCAACAACACCTAGACAAAACGGGAAAAAAAATTCCGCACCTATTATGAAATCTTCTCAAACTTGTATGGACCAATCAATGGTGGTACAAAAGGTTTTTTTATCACAAATAATTGATCCAACCACCCTAACATAACATATATCTACCAAAAACTCATTATGTGGCTGAGAATGAACAACTTAACTGTACATAGTAACAAATGGCTTGTGCACATCCACAATTGCATTAAAAAATGAATTTACTGTACATTTCCCTGTAGCCCCCTTACAGGCAACTGTAGCTAAAAATAACCCGTTTTTTTCCGGATCGGTGGAACCCCTAAATCTGCCGGAGTATCTACCGGCGAAAGGTCCGGTTGGATATAAAGATAAAGGGAGTGCGTGAGTGAGGGTGAATAGCGCCCGGGTCGGGTATTTGTCACTAAGGGTCCACTGGGCTAGACCCAAGAGATTGAAAAAAAAAAGAAGGGGCCAAAGAGTTGGGCTTTAACATTTCCTAGTAAATGTTAGTTATAAAAATTACTTTCGTAATATATAACAGTTAACACAAAGTCNAGTTAACACATTTTTCCAGTTCCAAATCAATGGTGGTAGTTTTGATATGTCATTCATAAATAGTAAACACACACAAAAAGTAAAAAACACAGATATCCTAAAACACACTCATGTCGGTTTGGCCGCTTTGGTGACTGTCACCAAATACGAAAACTTCTTAATTTGTTTTTCCTTTTCTTTGTTTTGAATCTATGTTTTACTCTTGTTTGTGTTGATGTAAATTGTGAATACAAATTTATTTCTTCTATTATTATTATTATTATTATTATTATTATTATTATTATTATTATTATTATTATTATTATTATTATTATTATTATTATTATTATTATTATTATTATTATTATTATTATTTTTTATTTTTTTTTACACAAAGTTGGATGGGAGTCTAGACACAAGCTGTGCTCCCACTCCTTTCTGATTATTATTATTATTATTATTATTATTATTATTATTATTATTTACCTTTGTTTTATTTTTGGTAGATGGTCGGAATATGATGTGGTTTAAGAAACAAACATGTAAATGTGTCGTTGTTTGACGCACCTGTTTCATGTTCATAATATATATCAACCACACGTTTTTTTTTTTTTTTTTTTTTTTTTTTTTTTTTTTTGCAGGATCTCAAATATTTGAGGCATGAAAAAATTATAGTATGTGTTTTAAGTATAAATCATTAGAGAAGTAGGGTAGTCTTTGTGATAGCGTCTTTGTGAGAAGCAGGGTGCCCGCGCGATGCGGCAGCGGGTATCCTGTGACGAAATTTTTCAGCGAACAAATTTAAGATTTATGTTTTGGAATCTTAATTAGATTGTACATTGTGATTAAGTAGTTGTTATTTTGGTGAAGGGGTGAATTAAATTGTGTATTAATTGTATGAGTTGAATAGTGTTTTTTTGTTTTATTTGTGATTCAAATACTTATAAATGATGCTTCTTTACTTGTATTTGCTTAAAAATCTATTTTAGAAAGTCGAGGGAAGGTGCTAAATGCTTTATAAGTAGTTTTGCTATATAATTCACATGGCTATCGAACCTTTTTACTACTTCTGAAATGATGTATTTTAACGTATAAAACTCAGTTTTAGCATTGTTCAAATATTCCGTTTGTTCTGAATATTATTGTTCTATCTGAATTCAAATTTGAGACTTTAGTGTCAAAAGGGATTTCTGGATATGTGCTTTCTGGAACGTCATCATTGACACATTTTCTTTGTTTTTATTAATCAACCTCCCATAATTAAAATAAAATTGAAGATCTTTGGAATGACGCAAATCTTCTTCTTCTAATACTTTTTATGAGTGTGAAAGATTTTCATGAATAAGCTTATTTCTATTCATGTATTCATCAGGATACATCCAGAAAGGCTTATATTTCCACTCATACAATTTGTCTCTTAAACTTGTTTAAGATATTTCGGAATTGTATAACCTAGACCCCATTTCCTTTTGTAAAACTTGTCTGGAGTAGGTATGATCATTTGGACAGTTTGAAGAGTTTCATCAGTTTTTTAAAGATTATCATTAATTGTTTTGATCTTCTCTAAACACTTAAAATTTTCTTCTTTATGGCTCGATTTTTCTTTTTCATATTTTGAAGTTTTGTTTTGTAAATCAAAATTTTTTTTTTGTTAACCATTGAATTTTCTATTGATGTTTGGTTTCTTGTTTTTCCAAATTTTCTTTTAACAATCTCATTTCATTAGCATCACACTCTTACTCTACTTGTTATTTTGAAAAAGATTAGCTCTAATGGATCTTTAGAGGTAAATATTTGAAGGAATTTCAAAAATTATAATTTACAAATGCTGTTTCGGTTAACACTTTTCAACACACGCTATTACGGTTATCACTTGAAATCACAGTTTCACAAAAAATAGCTCGGTAGCTAAATCAACGAAACAAATTTTTAGCTCACACACGAATCCAATAACGATTCGACCCAAGATGAAAATTCTAATCAAAACTTTTCTCGACCCAATTTTTATATCAAAAATTTCAGCACAAAATAACAATACTCAATCAACAACCCCAAATTTTGAACTAGCCCAAAATTAGTCCTACTACTCGGACCACCTATTAAAATCTTATAACACACCCAAATTTTAAACAAAATTCGCCCCACACCAAGAATATAACCCAAGGGTGTGTTTGGTTTGTGGGTGGGGTTAGTATTTGGATTCTGGTTATGATCATAATAATGATTTGGGGTCCGTTTGTTTTGAGACTTTTGGTTTGGAGGAACTGAGTCATTTCAGAAAATGTTGTTTGGTATGCTACTTTTACTGTTTATAATCAAACTAAACCCATATACTCATTCCTCGTCAAATTGGTACATTCATACATAATATGTATGCACCACTTTAATGATATGACAGAACTCTATCCGCTCTCTACATATGCACCACACACTTTAAAGTTTATTCTTTATTTTATGTTATTTTATTATTTTCATGAACTAAAAATTAATATTCCATGTATCCCTTATTAATTGTCCACCATAATAATGCACAAGCTTTTAGGTAAGAAGAGTTTAAAGGGCGAAATGACAAATTTAACCTTAGCATACTTTAATATCACATTTAACTTGGGAAACTAGAAATATCAAAAAAAAAAAAAAAAAAAAAAAAAAAAAAAAAAAAAAAAAAAAAAAAAAAAAAAAAAAAAAAAAAAAAAAAAAAAAACTTTTAAGACTGAGATTTACTCTACTTTACTACACTTTGGAGGGAATGTTGGCGCCACTTTTTAACACCTAAATTGCTACCAATCAAAAATTTTCCATGAGGTTTGAATTCTTTTCTCCCACCCATTTCCTTGAACTCAGTAATACTCCGTACACCATGCACATATACATTAAAGATAGATTTTCATATTTTCATTTAACTATACTTAAGAATCTCATGCAATAAACCCAACTTAATGTTGGAATTAATAAACTATGACCATCATATTATTAAGTAAACAAGTAGACACATATGGCGGAAGCATAGGATCTCATAACACATAATAGATTAACATAAACATAAATAGGAACGTACCGTATGCAACCTTGAAAGTTCTTGAACAATTGAATAACCCTAATTAGGGTTTATGTATATCTATGAATAACCCATTACCGTTTTGTTATTCGATCTCTTGATAATTACTATAGTGAGTAATTACCTCGTTCTTGTACACACAAACTACTAACGAATTAAAGGTTATGCAAGTAAACGAAAACACTTTTGTTTGGAAGTCAAAATCGAAACCCTTATGGAATAGGGGTGTTTGATCGGTTTTGAGCAAGAGGAAGGAAAAAGAAAACCAATTTTAGGGTTATGTGTGCAAGAGTAAAAATCAATAACCTTGGTTTTCTTTATATACTAGTTGAGAAATTTTGGGAACAAGTTAGGGCTAAGGGAATCCCTTCCCTTTGTGTATTCGACCGGCCACAAGGGCCAATGGGTCCTTCCGGATCCTTCTTGTCTCCTAATTTCATTCTAGTCCTTCACGTTAGCATTTAACGATAGTTAGTGGTATGTGCTTATTCACATACCTTTTATTCACCATTTTCAGGCTCTATAAGACCAAAAACTAACGTTAAACGCCAAAGATATCGTGTTTTTGTGTTTTTGACTGTGCAGGTAAGGATATTGCAAAAACAACATAGAAATCAACCAAAAAGCCTAAAACGGTGCCGCACGCGAGATGTGCAAAGAGAGTCTCTCAAAGCCAACCATCAAAGATGAAAATCTAACTCTAAGAAAAGCCCGTGACCGACAAATTTAGTCTCTTAAAGACTCATGAACAATGAAAGAGAACACTTAATCGAAAGATCCAAAGAATAATTATCACCGATAAGCTTCCCAAATTCGAGCCAAGTGACCCTCACTTTCTCATCGTTCGACGACTTTTAAGCAGCAAACCGTCAAACCGACGCTACCTCCAAGTTACAAGGGCTTAAGTTTCAATTCTTAAGAAAGTCTTAGTAGCTTTGTAATAGAAGTTTTATGTGTATTTTCATGAACGCAACAAGTCTAGGGGGGGCAAAGTGTAACACGATGTAAACAAGGAAGCCTCCCTTTGGCCTCCTTTAAATAGAACGCCCCTAGTCCTCAGTTTTGGGTTGCGTTAGGCCTGTAGTTTTAATTTTGTCTTAGTGTAAGTTTTCTTTCTATGCAAAGTTTTTTTCTTTCAATGTCTTAAACAACCTTGTCCTAGCGTTATTTTGTCCCTTTTCATCTCAATCTTTCTTATTACCATCTTTCAATCCTCATTGAGTTTATTTAGTCTGTCATCATTAATCTAATAAAAGCCCTTTTATTAAGTTTCTACACTTTGCAATGTTTAATTTGTAATTCGTTTGGTTTTAAAATGTTTAAGGTCTTATTTTGGTTGTCGTGGCTTATATAAGGCTTATTTAGCATCTTAAACTAGTTTTCCCCTTTAATAAGTTTTTACAATAAATCTTCAATTGAACCCTTTGTCTTTGGGTTCCTTAAACGTAAAAAAATTGGTTTTGCAAAGTTTAGGAAGCCCTTAAACTTTTGCGAGTTTCAATTTTTTTTTTTTTTGGGTTTTTAGCCAAAGGTTTGGAAATTTGCATCTAGCGAGTATGATAACTTTTTGGACTATATTGCGAGTATGAATTTTTTGTATGGTCTGCGAGTATTGTTTTAAAATCCTAGCGAGTATGATCTTTAAAGGGTAGCGAGTATCGTTTTAAAATTTGTAGCGAGTAGGGACTGTTTTACATAGCGAGTATCAAGTTCCTTTGCAGTCTTGCGAGTATGACCTTTTTGATAGCGAGTTTCAACATAGATAGCGAGTATGCTTATGAATCTTAGCGAGTATCACACTTGGCTAAGGGTTTTTGCGAGTATGAACCAAGGTCCTGCGAGTATGGTTTCTTTTTTATGCGAGTATGGTTACTTTTTTATGCAAGTATGGTTTCTTTTTTTTAGTTAGCGAGTAAGAGTCTAGTCTTAGCGAGTATCAGTTTAATTTGTTTGTGAATATCAGTTTAATTAGTTTAAAGTAAGAGTCTTAATTTGGTGTCAAGTCTTATTATTTCTTTCTAGTTTCTTTTGTGTCGTGTCTAATTTGTTTATAAGCCGAGCTAGGCTTTTATATACTTCATCGGTTATTCGAGTGAAGTTTTGTCTAGATTATTTCTAAACGAAACTCCGTCGAAATTTCTTAAACCTTTTTAGTTTTATTACAACTTAGTTTATTTTCTTTTCTTATTAGTTTAAACTTAGTTCATTAAATCTTTAAACATTTCTTTAGTTTTATTTTTCTTTTCGTTAATTAAAATCAAAATCCCAAAAACATTTTCTTTATTTCTTTCTTTATTCATTTCTTTTACGTATTACTTAGCTTTATGTTTTCTTTTCTCGTTCTACTCATTTCTTTTAATCTTGTACTTTATTTCATTTAAGTTTTAAACAAGTTTTCGTAGTATAACTAAAACCTAATCTTATCTTTCAAACTTATTCATCTCACATAACTCACGACTCGAGTGACAAGATCAATTCAACCCTCGTTGGGACAACGATCCGTGGTTTACAAGCTTGCTTGCTAGATTACGACGATCAATTTTTGGCGTCGCTGCCGGGGAGCGGTTGATAAGATTAAGTCATTAGATTATTGAGTATTATGTTTTGAAGAACCTGTTGGGTTTTAAGTTAACTCTACTCTACTGCTGGCAGACTACTCTACTGCTGGAACTCTACTGCTGTAACTCTGCTGCTAAGTGATAAGACTGTATATGCGTTTTGTAATTAT
>LBNU01003212.1:0-10940 GCA_014162995.1 Artemisia annua
CATACCGAGTATGTAACCGTGTTTGGGTTTGGGCCTTCGTGGGCTACGAATGTTATCATAATGGCCCGTTCGTGGTGGGCTTGCGTATTGGATGGGTTCGTGACCCGAATCCATATCATACGTCATCATAAACCAAACTACAGATCTTCACCTTTTGTCAATACCTTCCATAAGTAAATGGGTCAATATTTACTGATGGCTCGAAGAAATTGACTTAGACAAATAATGTAGTGACAAAAAGTTTAAATGGAGAATTGTAGTTTATAAATGTTAGAGGAAGAGGTTGTTGAAAACACGGTACAGGAAAAGAAAAACAAACTAGTTATACCGTGTCACCAACATCTCCCCTAAACATTCAAAACAAGAAAGCTAAGGTGATCACTTCATAGCATTTTCCCCTCACCATTTGTTCTTCACCAAGACAAACAAGTATACTCTTTTAGTTCCTAAGTTTTTCACTGAGATAAATGTAAAATAGTGGATGTATATCTCTACTATATATTGTGAAAACACATTTTGCTTAAAACTTTCAAAATAAGAAATCCTATTTTATCATAACTAGCAGGGTACCCGCGCGATGCGGCGGCGGGTACCCTGTAATAAAATTTGCGGAGATGAATATCTCGAATTATTGTTTCGGGTTGCTGGATCTCATATTTTTGTTTTGGAAGCTTAATATTTGGAAGCTTAATTATATTGTATATTGTGGTTAAAAAGTTATATTTTTTGTGAAATGGTGTTTTTAATAGTGTATTAATTGTATTAATAGTGTATTTATTTTTTATTTTTTAGATGAAGGGGTGGAAACTTAATAGTTTGGAAGCTGAATTATATTATACATTGTACTTAAATAGTTGCATTTTTGGGTAAAAGAGTGTTTTTAATAGTGTATTAATTGTATTAGATGAATAGTGTTTTTATTTTATTTTTATGTGTGCTTTAAGTACTTGTAAAATATGTTATATAAGTAGTATCTACTTAAAATCTAAATTAATAAATATTAAAAAATTAATAGGAGGGAAGTGTCTAATGTATTATAACTAGTATAGATATAGATAACCTTTCACAATTTGCAATGGTTTTAACTTTCTAAAATTAATTTGTTTTTAATGCTTTACTATTTTTTCAACAAATTACAAGTGTTTTTAATGTTTTACTCCGTACAAAATTAATTTGGATTGTTTTTGTTGTATAGTATAGTGTCTCTATGAATTTCATTTGTATCATGTATCTTCTTTCGTACAAAGCTTTTTTAACAACGAAATTGCTTATTTAATATTTTCACTTGTTAATCTTTTATATAATAAAAGAATTACATCATTTCGGAGTTTTTTTGACAGAACAATCTTATGGGAAAAAAAATTGGACCAATAGAAGAGCTTTATTTTGCCACGTAGAAGAAATCGAGCAATATGATTGGCCAATAAAAAGTCAAAATTGAATTGATTTTGGTCAAACTTTAATAAATTTGGTGGAGAATTTGATTGAGGAAAAAAATACATAAAAATATAGGTGTCTAATTTATTAAAATAAAAACTTAGAAAAAGAGGAAGTAATTAATAAAACTTTAGTGGTTGAATTTTAAATAATTATATGGAGTTAAGTGTAAAATTATAAGTCTACATATTTTTTTAATAACTTTAGATAATAAACAAATAACCCCTTACACTTTATACCCCTTACACTTTATAATATGAACTTTGTTTACAATTACATGAGTATTAATATTGGTTTGAGACTTCCATCCATTAAACTTACAAAATTTTATAAACGTACGAATTAGTTTAAATATACGTTAAATACTTTTAAAATAAATATTAGTTTTAAACTTTCAGCTATTAAAATATCTTTTTAATATGTACGTTAAATATAAGTAAGAACTCATGTTATCTTATTAAAAGTTTAATTTATACGTACACGGGTTTGAATATTAAATACAGTTAAATTATTATTAACGGTAATAGAAATATCAAATGGTAAGTACGAGTTACAGTGATATGAAAATAAATATACGCGATTGTACTTATACGACTCCTGTAATTATTATTTAAAGTTTATATATGGATATCCGGGAAAACATTTTTAAAAAACTTTACGGAGTATATTTTAACTTCATCAATGCTCATTATGTGCTACTAAACTCGCACATTTTGTACAACATGATATCAATAGTTAAAGTTAAACAACAACTAAAATAAGTTAAATCTTTCATCCAATAAAATTTTTACAAAATATTAATTGATATTAATACATAATGAAAAACTCATGCATACTTATTAGTTGTACTTATATCACAATTTTCACAGTTAAATTCTTATATGTCCATATAGTAAACAAAAATTTTAAAATAAATTTGATTTATGTGTAAACTCATGTGATCAAAGAACCTTTGACCCAATAACATTATGAGGAGACACGCTCAAAAATACAATACAAGGTCGATGCCACGATTATATTTATAATTTCTGCTAACTATTTTTCTTACTTTCGCACATGTTGCTGCTCTAACTTTTTAAAATATACATAAGATTATCTGTTTTTAAACGATAATACTATATAATTAAATTTTTCTGGAAAAACCCCGTGCGTGCACGGGTATTACAACTAGTGTTATGATGTAAACAAAGTGCAATTATCTGAATTATCCAATTAAAGATTCCGTAATACCCGAGACATATGAGGTCGAAATATTTTAATCTCAAAGTGATCTTTACATGACTGAGAGAATACTTGACTGTGATTATTACCACTCACACACATACCCAAGGTCCAACAGATCATATCAACTTTTTTTAAAAAACAAAAGGCAATTCATGACTCATGAGGTTATGAGTTATAACATGCGCATGACATGGTTCGTTATATTATAACTGATGCAAGCTTTTCGAAATAACCCTTTTAAGGTAATTTGTAAATAAACCGGAGCTACCGAGTTTATGACCGTAGGATGATGTTTCAAAGTATCACTTGAAACAAGTGTATTATCAATTTATCATAAGTTTAAAAGATGTGCCTGAATTCTTTAGCTGTAAAAAAAGTCGAACCAATTCGATAAGAAAAATGTTGTAAATCTTTTGATTGATATAAGCTTCATCCTAATAGAACTACTTGCACAATTAATTAAAAATTACCAGTTAACCATCTTCATAGCAAGAAATACACTCTTAATCTCTTATCTTAAAAATATATAATTTTGAGTCAAAAAAGAAGTGATACAAATTGTCATATAATTTTGAGTTCTGTTCCAATAAATCACCGCAACTTTTTTGATGTTTCAAACTTTCAGCATTGGGTAATTTCTACACTTGAGTGATATATTAAGCAAGTTATTGACTAGAATTGGAGCATTCGCAATGCAAGCTTCGACAAAAACTTGACACTATTTAAAAATGTCATTTATCTTTACTTTTTGCATTGTATGAATAGTTTGATAAAAAGCTTTTTACACAAAGACTTGACAAACTACAAGTAAGGAACTGTTCCAACTTCCAAGTGTTATCGTAACTTTTACAAAGCGATCCGATGCAACACTATTTAAAAAATCGATTACTTTATATTTACATTGCTTGTAATTATCATAATTAATTTGCGACATGGTCACAAAACCTTTTCAAAAATAGCTTTATCCGAGTTGAGTCTATTATATATAAAAAGTTGTATATTAGTCGGTTAAGAAACCATGTTTACGGATTTAAAAAAAAAAAAAATTAACTTAACCCAGACCGCCCAATAGTTTAGTGGGCTTTGTATTGGAATCGTAGCTCATAAGTTAGAAAAAACCCTTTACGTTTTGCCATAAATAAAAAACAAATAAAGACATGGCCCAAAACATTAAGAAGAAGTAGAAGCATCGTAGGACCTAAATGATGACAAAAAAGTTGTATAGATTGTAGTTTATAAACGTTTTAACCCAATGGTCGGATGAATTAAATATAATATAAGAAAAACGATGAAATTATACTAACTCAGCTCAATCATTCAAAACTAGAAGCATTGTAGAAGCATAGTGAATCAGTATTTGTACCTACGAGACTTAGGTGATCACTTTGTAGCAGCTTCTTGATGACGTATAGTCCACACCGGGTCACGGACCCGATTAGTAAACAATACAAACACTTAAGCCCGCTACGCGCGGCCCAGCTTCATATCAGTTGGACTACCAACTGGATGGCTTCGGCCCATAAGGCCCAAGTCCAAAACGTATTTATGGAACGGATAAAGGGATATCTTCTAAACAAGGAAGATATTCACTAGCGATATCCGATATCGGCGGATACGCCGTAGAGTAAGGAACAAGTAACCTTATCGGTTACATGCCTATAAATAGAGGGAACCCTAACCCTCGCAAAGGTACGATTCACAAAGCGATCCTAACTCTTCTCACAACCCTAAAACTACGATTACTTACTCTCACGCCGGAGGATAATCGGGGGAGACAATCCCTCGATAAGCCTAACGGTGTTTGTTTCTTTCTTAGTGCGCAGGTCTCAAGCAATATCAAGCAATTGATACGAAGGAAGGAACCCAAACAAGGAACGCCCAACTTTTGTATCAACAAGTGGCGCCATCCGTGGGACCCAATCACTAAGACCTAGTATGACGAAACACAAGAACCAGCGGACTCCGCAGCCAGATAAGTCGCGGAACGATGCTGCAAGGAGGAATTACTCTGACATCCCTCTTAGGCAAAACACTGGGACAACCAGTGCGCCAAGTCAGCAGGAGGTGGAGGCCACCACGATACCTCCGTCCAGGGAATTACCTGCTGTAATCACTACGGCACCCCCAAACGGCGATGATCTCCAGCGCAACCTCTTCACTACCCCTCACCAAGCACCAGTCATTGTGGACAACACAGTGCTGAATGCGCCTGATAGGGGGAGGGTATTCACCGCATTGGAAGATACCCCCGCGCTGGAGGAAAACCCCCCTTCCTCGGACACAAGGTTGAAAGACCTCGTAGCTCAAAACTTTGAAACCTTGAGCATGCTCCTACAGGAAGAGGGGCGAAGGAGGTTACGAAGCCGACTGGACTTCGATGGGGACTCCTCACCGCGCCATGAAGAGCGCGATAATAACAGGAGGCGTACCAGTGCAAAGGCTAGGCTGGGTACACCATCAAACTCACAATACTCGGATGAACGAGTAGGTAGCGAGAGGCACACCAATGTCCATGCCAGACTAGGTGCTCGCAAAATACAAGACAGATTGGGGCGCCGACGCTCACCTAGCGAAGGATCTTCTAGAAGGATCCATGAAAGACTAGGTGATAGAGTGTCCCATGATGAGAGCTTCTCGAGTTCGGAGGAACAACGACGTAAACGTCGTAGAGGAAGCAGCCCTCCCACAGACAACTCCTCGGACAACGAGGATAGTGACACTGGACACTGGAAGTCCAAAGGGAGGCGTCGCAGGGACGATGATGACATATCCCGTCCTTGGCGTCGACAAACAGTCGACGCTTTTACAAAGCGCATAAGCAACTACTCTGACGATAGAAAGAGGCGCATGCCCCCCAATGTGAAAACATATGATGGGTCAGGTGATCCGGATGATCATCTAAAGGTCTTCGAAGCAGCAGCGCACATCGAAAGATGGCCACAACCCGTGTGGTGTCATATGTTCAACTCCACATTGGTAGGAAACGCACGGAACTGGTTCAACAAGCTCAAACCGAGAAGCATAGACGGGTTTGAAGAGTTACGAAAAGCATTCCGCCTAAACTTCACGCAAAGAAGGAAGTGCGCAAAAGAACCAGTCGAGTTGGCTAGAGTAAAGCAGCGCCAAGGCGAGTCAATACCCGCCTATATGGAGCGCTTCAAAGATGAGTGCATGAACATTAAATCATGTCCTGAGATACTAAAAATTTCAGGATTCATGAATGGTATCTACAACCGGGACCTTATCAAGAAACTAAACGATAAGACCCCTCAAACCTTTGATGAACTCATGAAGCGTACGAGGTCCTTTGTTCAAGGTGAAGCCGCAGCTGCGGATAGCAGGGCAGCATACCAGAATTATAAGCCGCAAGACCAGTCAAGGAAACAATCCAATGACCAGGGAAGCAATTCGAACAAAAACTATCGCAAAGAAGGAGGCGCAAGGGGAAACGACAAGTATACCCCATTAACCAAAACTCCGCGAGAAATATTTGCGACAGAAGGAGCGAACTTCCCAAAACCTCCACCAATACGCACACCGGAAGCAAAGCGCATTGGAACGGGATACTGCGACTACCATGGGCAAAAAGGACACGCAACAAACGACTGCGTCCAACTAAAGCAACTAATTGAAAAATTAGTTAAGGAAGGCAGATTGGACCACCTAGTCAAAAACATCAAGGAAGGAAAGGACAAGAGAAGCGGAGACAAAAAGGACGCACCTAAAGACAAGGCGGATACGATCTATATGATCCAATCCTGGCAACGCAGTGTCAAGCAAAAGGTGACACAAAAGTTCTCCACTCACAGAGAAATTTCCTTCCCCAAGTTAACTGCGGACAACGCAGTGGCAGAACCATTAACAATCGAAATACAAGCGGGAGGACACGTTATCCACCGCATGTACATCGATGGAGGAGCTTCAGCTGAAATAATGTACGAACATTGCTTCAAGAGGCTAAAACAAGAGATTCAAAACCAGCTAGTCCCAGCTGCGACATCTCTAACAGGTTTCACAGGGGAGAAGATATGGCCGATAGGACAACTACGCATGCTCGTAGAGGTCGGCAATGAAGAACACTCCACTAAGGCGTGGATGAACTTCATGGTCATCAGATCTCCATCGCCATACAATGGCATCATCGGGAGAACAGGCATCTCAGCGCTCCGCGCAGTACCATCCACAGCGCATGGAATGCTAAAATTCCCAGTGGAAGGGGGAATTGTTACCCTCTACAATAATGCTCTACCCCCAGAAGAATGTAACACGGTTACATATGAAGCAACACCTGCTAAAGAGTACGGCGCACCCAAAGCACCAAACCTGAAGGTAGCGATCCACCCAGATTATCCTGAACAACAGGTGTCAATAGGAGGTTCACTATCAGAAAAAGGGAGAACTGCCGTGTGCGCACTCCTTCAGAAAAACCTAGATATCTTCGCGTGGGAACCAAAACACATGACTGGTGTACCTCGGTCCATCTCGGAACATAAGCTTCAGATCCGACAAGGATACCCACCGATAAGGCAGAAGAAGCGCGGTCAGGCTCCAGAACGCGCGAAGGCTATTTTGGAAGAAGTGCATAAACTCGTAGACGCAGGTATCATGCGGGAGGTATACTACCACGATTGGCTATCTAACCCAGTCATGGTAAAAAAGAGCGATGGCAGCTGGAGAATGTGCGTGGACTTCACGGATCTCAACAAAGCATGTCCACAGGACTGCTACCCGCTGCCTGAGATAGACTGGAAGGTGGAATCCTTGTGCGGGTATCCTTTTAAATGCTTCCTAGACGCATACAAAGGGTACCATCAAATCCAAATGGCCAAGGAGGACGAGGAGAAAACAGCCTTCCACACAAGTCAAGGCGTCTTTTGCTACACAAAAATGCCTTTCGGATTGAAGAATGCAGGAGCCACCTATCAACGCTTGGTAGATAACGCATTCGAAAAACAAGTAGGCCGTAATCTAGAGGTATATGTTGACGATTTGGTCATAAAGAGCCACACAGAGGACGAAGTAGTGCGCGACATTGAAGAAACATTCAACACACTACGACGGATCAACATGAAACTAAACCCAAAAAAGTGCACCTTCGGCGCTACTGAAGGTATGTTCTTAGGGTACCTCATAGAACCTGACGGCATTAAGCCATGCCCTGAAAAGACAGAAGCGGTCATACAACTCCCTTCACCGCGAACGCTTAAGGAAGTACAATCCTTAAACGGAAAACTGGCAGGCCTGAACAGATTCCTATCTAAGTCAGCGGACAAATCCTTACCCTTGTTTAAAACACTCAAGAAGTGTACAAAAAAGGGTGACTTTCGCTGGACTACCGAAGCGGAAGAAGCGTTCCAACAACTCAAACAAACGATAGCAGCACTACCAAAGCTAGTCGCACCCCGACCAGGGGAAGAGTTGATAATGTACTTATCCGCCACACATGGAGCCGTGAGCGCGGTACTATTAACAGATAGGGATTCAGTGCAAACACCCGTTTACTTCGTAAGCAAGGCACTCAAGAAGACGGAGATTAACTACAGCTCGATGGAAAAATTGGTCCTAGCATTGGTATTCGCAGCCAAACGGTTGCGCAGATACTTCCAGGCACACCCAATCGTGGTAATCACAGACCAACCCATCAAACAGGTAATCTCCAAACCTGAAGCATCCGGCCGCCTACAGAAGTGGAGCGTACTATTGGGAGAACATAACATCTCCTACAGGCCGCGTACCGCAGTCAAGGGGCAAATACTCGCGGATTTCATCATCGAGAAACCAGAAAGCGAGGAGGCAATTCAAACACCAAAGGTGGAATTGCAAGAACCATGGATCCTGTTCACGGACGGGTCATCATGCGTAGATGGTTCAGGCGCAGGCCTCATCCTTACAAACCCAGAAGGAATGGAGTTCACGTATGCCCTACGCTTTGAATTCACCGCCACGAACAATGAGGCAGAATACGAGGCACTAATAGCTGGACTTCGAATAGCAATGCGAATGGGTGTACGTAACCTAGAAGCAAACGTCGATTCTCGTTTAGTAGCCAACCAAGTATCAGGGGAGTACGAAGCCAAGGAGGACAACATGATCCAATACCTTGAGAAGACAAAATCCTTGATCCAAGGATTCGACAGATTCACGATCAAGCAAGTCCCAAGAGGAGAAAACAAGAAAGCAGACGCACTGAGTAAAATTGCGTCCACAAGCTTCGCGCACTTGTCTAAACAGGTATTGGTAGAAATCCTGAAGGACAAGTCGATCTCCGAGATGGAAGTATCCACGGTCATAGAGGAAGACGGCCCTACGTGGATGACCCCCATTGTGGACTTCATTAAAAAAGGAAAACTACCCGAGGAGAAGAACGAGGCTCGACGAATACGCCGCACAGCACAACGGTTCGAACTTCGGGAAGGTATCCTATACAGGCGCTCGTTCCTACAACCATGGCTACGGTGTGTGGGACCCCTCCAAGCTAACTATGTACTCCGAGAGATCCACGCTGGTTCATGCAGCATGCACTCAGGACCACGTTCCATTGTGGCGCGCGCGTTAAGGTCAGGATACTACTGGCCCACTATGCACAGAGATGCAAGGGATTTAGTGCGCAAATGCAGCGATTGCCAAGTGCATAGGCCAATACCGCGCAAACCACAACATGAGCTAACACCCATAACATCACCATGGCCATTCTACAAGTGGGGGATAGACATTGCCGGGCCTTTCCCTGTTGCTGCGGGTGGAGTAAAATACCTCATCGTAGCAATCGACTACTTCACAAAGTGGATTGAGGCAAAGGCAGTCGCAACAATCACAGGTAACCAAGTCAAGCGATTCGTATGGGATAACATCGTATGTCGCTTCGGACTACCCGGGGAGATAATCTCAGACAATGGGAAACAGTTCGCAGATAATCCATTCAAAGATTGGTGCGAGCAACTGAACATAACGCAACACTTTGCATCGGTGACACACCCCCAAACCAATGGCCTGGTGGAGCGTGCGAACAGGAGTCTGGGCGAGGGAATCAAAATGCGCCTGGATAAACACAAAGGAAGGTGGGTAGAAGAATTATCCCATGTCCTTTGGGCACACCGTACAACCATTAAAGTTAGCAACGGGGACACCCCGTTCTCTTTAGTGTACGGTACAGAAGCCGTCATACCGGCTGAAATTGGAATGCCAACCATCCGTACAGCGGAGGTTAATACAGCTACCAACGATGACGAGCGGCGCATAGATCTAGACCTACTAGAAGAGCGACGTGAACGCGCAGCTATACGAGAGGAAAAGGCCAAGTCAAAAATGAAGGGATACTACGATGCCAAAGTGCGCAGTACTTCATTCAGACCAGGTGACTTTGTATACCGCGAAAATGACTCAAGCCGCATCGAGGACACAGGGAAGCTGGGACCCAAGTGGGAAGGACCTTACGAGGTTACAGAAGCACTTGGGAATGGCGCGTACAGGTTACGCGATAAGGATGGGCAAGAGTTACAACGAACGTGGAATGTTCGCAACCTCAAACGATGCTATCTTTAGACTAGGCTACGGCCCAACATGGACAAGCACTTTAGTACGTGCCTCAATAAAGATCCATGTAATGTTACTTTTTATTTTCTTATCTAGATAAGTATGTTCTCTCTTAAACTTGCAAGTATTAATAAAACATTCGCGGTTTCTAGCTAACTCCGCGACAAAAACTTTCTTTACATTGTTATTTAAATACTGTTTATATTTCAATGTGTTGGTCACGATACCTTTATGCCCACGCGGCGTGCATGCACTAAATAATACCCACGCTGGTAAAAAGGATAAGTTAACCTACCAATTAACTTGTTGAGTAAGAGGGTTGCAAACCCATCAACTTATGGATTACGTATCCTTGTTAAACACCTTGCGCCAAGACGTTGACGCAAGTAACTTACACACCTCACGATGGGTACGCGATAAGGCACACTGTGCGCGTTTAACAACTTAAGAAATCAAAATTCTTGATTCTTTAATACGACAAGTAATTAACATAGACAACTATGATAAATAGGTTACCCAACTTTGCGTTTTTGTGCACCTAAGTTACTCAACTTTTTTTTTGTTCAAATGGGTTACTGAACTATACGGGTTTGACATTTAGGGTACTCAAAACCATAAATGTGTTCATCGAGATTACCCCGATGACCGGTAACCGGGAGATTGAGTTATTACTTTGTCCACGTCAGCTTTATGTTCAAATAAGTTACTCAACTTTGCGATTTTGTTCGTCTAAGTTACTGAAGTTT
>LBNU01003212.1:15197-37184 GCA_014162995.1 Artemisia annua
TTCTTCGAGCCTTTAAGGAATACATTTGTCTTGGGCTTTTCTTAAGTAGATATCATCTTTGACTCGGCTCTTTGACACTTTTCCACATCTCGTGCTCGTTTTAGGCTTTTTGGTTGATTTTCATGCCATTTATGCAATATCCTTCCCTGCACGATCACAAACACAAAAACACGATATCTTTGGCGTTTAACGTTAGTGTCTGGTCTTTATATCACTTAAACTAAGGTCAAAAGTATGTGTAAAATAGCACATATCAAGCCTGTAAATACAAACCCTATTTTCTGCATTTTATATAACTTTCTCACCACCAAAAGTCATAGAATGAAGTAGGGTTCCAAAAGGACGATCTCCAGCAGCATACAGAGCATTTTTCAAGGGAGAGATCACAACATCACATCAATAAGTTTTAGTGATTTATATTCATTTTACATTTACGATTTCATGTCTTTCATTACCATGCAAAACATTGAATCTTCTGTACTTTTCAATATGATCAGCTAAGCACCTTTGGTGCTAACCTAGTTATGATTCCTTTATTGTTTTGATTATGTTTTCGCGCTTTTATTATTGCTTCTAGTATGTGCATGCTTAGTTTTTCGTAAGATCCTCTAGCTTCGGTAGTTTTGAAGGACGGTTGTACTTATTAACACTAGGAGAATGGACCATAGGACCCTAGAGTAGTAGCTTGCGAGGGTTGGTAAGAATTGACTATAGGACTACCAATTCCTTGTATGCGAATGGACCAAAGGATCACCTTCCGTTGTTGGATGAACTGAAGGAGTTAGGTGTGTAGTCTAAGATCCGAGAGGTCGGATCACACAAAGAATGAATCTAGTATGTACCGGCACTTAATGACTTGAACTAGTCTACCTGAAAGATCTGATAATCACTTAGAATCAGACCTATGTTATCTGAGTAGGAGTCTAGGGATATAAGCTAGACGAATTGACCATAGGAGTCTAGCGAATCTAAGCCCCACTTGAAGCGATATGAAGCATTATTAGAGAATAGTCATTGCATGATAGGATGAATAACTAGGCTAGTACACTTTCTCCCTACTGCATTCAACTCAATTTAATTTCAGCATTTCATTTCTATTAATTAGTTTAATTAATCAAACAACTCAAAACCCCTTTTAAAATGTGACATAGACTTAAGTTAAGAATCCACACACATAGCTCTTAGGACGACCTCGGTTTTACCAAATACTACACTACACACAATCGGGTTCTCTGCCTGTTAGTGCATAAGGTAGACCATAGGTAGAGGAGTAATTTATAAATATTAAAACCTGGTCAGAAAACATGCATCAAAATGTCGAGTCTTTGATCGGCTTTGGGGTGTGAAAAATAAGAAATAGAGTAAAAAAGTATAACAAATGGGTTTTTACGAAAGTTTTTTTTTATAAAAACATGAAATTCAAAGGGTGCATTTTTTAGCCACTTGGGTTAGAGAGTGCGTATAACTGTATAGAGGTGAGTTATTTTAGAAACTAAGTTTTTGTTGCATACTGATGGATAAATCCTCACCATCCAACAAGTTTGATCTAATGGTGGGGATTAACCTAAGATTTAATAGGGCAACCTAAGTCCATGTTTTTTTCTTGTCCTTTTGTCTATCTTATTTATTCATTTTTTTTCCTTTTTCCTTTTTTGTTTTTTTTTTTTCTTTTTTTTTCTTAACTTCACGTTTTTTTTCTTCAATTAATTTTTTTTTTAATTCGAGTTTTTCTTCTTTTTTTTTAATTTGTTTTTTTTTTTGTTTTTTTGTTTTTTATTTATTTTTTTCTGTTTTTTTTTTTTTTTTTCTTTTTTTTTTTTTTTCTTCCGTTTTTTTTTTTTTTTTTCCTTTTTTTTTTTTTTTTTTCCTTTTTTTTTTTTTTTTTTTTTTTTTTTTTTTTTTTTTTTTTTTTTTTTTTTTTTTTTTTATTTTTTTTTTTTTTTTTTTTTTTTTTTTTTTTTTTTTTTTTTTTTTTTTTTTTTTTTTTTTTTTTTTTTTTTTTTTTTTTTTTTTTTTTTTTTTTTTTTTTTTTTTTTTTTTTTTTTTTTTTTNCGTTCTCTTACGTTTTCATCTGTTTTCGTCCTTTTTCATACGTTTTCATTCGTTTTCGTCCGTTTTCTTACGTTTCTGGCCGTTTTCGTCCGTTTTCTTACATTTTCGTCCGTTTTCATATGTTTTCGTCCGTTTTCATACGTTTTTGTCCATTTCTATACGTTTTTGTCTGTTTTTATACATTTTCGTCCGTTTTCATACGGTTTCATCTGTTTTTGTCTGTTTTCATTCATTTTCGTCCGTTTTCTTACGTTTTCGTCTGTTTTCATACATTTTCGTCCGTTTTCATTCATTTTCGTTTGTTTTTAAATGTTTTCAGACGTTTTCACACATTTCTGAATATCACTTGTGATATTCAGAATATCGCTTGTAATATTCAGAATATAGCAAGTGATATTCAGAATATCGTAAGTGATATTCTGAATATCGCAAGTGATATTCTGAATATCGCAAGTGATATTCTAAATATCGCAAGTGATATTCTGTATATCACAAGTGATTTGCAACAAATGTTTTGTAACATAAAAATCACAAGTGATATTCTGAATATCACAAGTGATATTCTGTATATCACAAGTGATTTTCAACAAATGTTTTGTAACATGAAAATCACAAGTGATATTCTGAATATCACAAGTGATATTCAGAATATCACAAGTGATTTCACATTTTTTTTTACTTTCTAATGTTTTTGTCCGTTTTCGTTCGTTTTCATATGTTTTCGTACGTTTCTAAATATCACAATTTATATTCTTAGTATCACAGGTGATATTCTGTGATATTTTAAATATTACTTGTTATATTAGGAATATCAATTGTGATATTTAAAAACATATGAAAATGTATTAAAACGGATGAAAACATATGAAAACATGTAAAAAGTGTCGAAAACGTATGAAAACGGATGAAAACGTCTAAAAACAGACATAATGTTTAAAAACGAAATAAAACGTATCAAAATGGACGTAAACGTATATAAACGTATGAAAACAGACAAAAACAGACGAAAACGTATAAAAATGGACCAAAAACATACAAAAACGTCTGAAAACAGACGGAAACGTAAAAATGGACGAAAACAAGTCTGAAAACAAGTCTGAAAACGAACGAAAAAGTATGAAAAATGGACGATAACGAAAGAAAACAGTTAAAAATGAACGAAAACGTATGAAAACGAACGAAAATGTAAGAAATTGGATGAAAACGAATGAAAATGGATGAAACGGATGAAAACGTATGAAAACGAACGAAAACGGACGAAAATGTATGAAAACGGACGAAAATGGGCGAAGACATAAGAAAACGAACGAAAACACAAGAAACCGGACGAAAACGCATGAAAACGGACGAAGACATATGAAAGCGTAAAAACGAATCTGAAAACGGACGAAAACGAATGAAAAATAGACGAAAACGAAAGAAAACGGATGAAAAAGGACTAAAACATATGAAAATGTAAGAAAACAGACGAAAACGTATGAAAATGGACGTAAACGGGCGAAAACGGACGAAAAACTATGAAAACGGACAAAAACAGATGATAACGTATGAAAACAGACGAAAAAGTATGAAAATAGACCTAAAGGTATGAAAACGGATGAAAATGGGCGAGCGTAAGAAAACGGATGAATAAGTAAGAAAACGGACGAAAGTGCAAGAAATCGGACGAAAACGTATGAAAGCGTAAAAGCAAGTATGAAAACGAACGAAAACGTATGAAAAATGGACGAAAACGAAAGAAAACAGACGAAAACGTATGAAAACGAACAAAAACGTAAGTAAACGGACGAAAACGTAAGAAAACGGACGAAAACATAAGAAAGCAGACGAAAACGCAAAAAAACGGACGGAAACGTATTAAAACGGACGTAATCGGGCGAAAACGAATGAAAACGAAAAAAAATAGATGAAAACGGACGAAAACGTATGAAAGTGANATTTCACACTTTCTGACAAAAACGTATGAAAACGAACAAAAACGTAAGTAAACGGACGAAAACGTAAGAAAACGGACGAAAACATAAGAAAGCAGACGAAAACGCAAAAAAACGGACGGAAACGTATTAAAACGGACGTAATCGGGCGAAAACGAATGAAAACGAAAAAAAATAGATGAAAACGGACGAAAACGTATGAAAGTGAAAAAAAAATAAAACAATAAAAAACGTGGGGAAAAAAAGTGAATTTAAAAAAAAACAAACAAAAAAAAACAAAGTGAAACAAAAAAAGTCGTGAATTTAAAAAAAATAAATAAATAAAATAAAAAGAGAATTAAGAAAAATAAGAACGTGAACTAGGAAAAAAAAAAGTGAATTAAAAAAAAGGAAAAAAAATGTGAATAAATAAGAAAGACAAAAAGACAAAGAAAAAGGGGGGAAAAAAACATGTACTTAGGTTTATGCATTAAATCTTAGGTTAATCCCCACAATTAGGTCAAACTAGATGGATGGTGAAGATTTATTCCTCAGTTTGTAGAAAAAACTAGTTTGCAAAAGAACTTTATAGAATACCTTTCATCAAATTTCTCAATTGTAATAAGTTTTAAATAATTAATAAAATATATTGTCTTTTATAAGTATTTGTATTTTGCTAAACAACTTTATTTATTTTGTACGTTTTAAAAAAAAAATGTGTTTTCTTTTTATACGCGGTATAAATAAATCAATCGCTATGGTTTTTCAATAACGAGAACATAAAAACTGAATTTGTTAGGGTTTTAGATATGGGGAAATTGGTGGAGCTTTACAAAGGTTCTAACTTTTAAACATAGAGTTTTAAATTTTTTAAATTAATCTTTTTCTTGATATAATCAAGCATGTGGGAAAAATATTGCATGGGGACATAGACATGCTACCCTACTTTGTCACGCTAACCATATTTAATTATGTAAAATTTGCTATATTATTATCAATAATTTGCATGTAATCATTTGGTTCTCCATCTTCAAATAATTACTAGACTTGGTATGTAACGTAAAATCTTGTTACGAAAATCACTTTTTGTATCATATATGGGACTTTCAACTCTTTGCATCAAGCACGGTTTATGGTTAAGAACTCTCATATTTTAATAATAAATAGAATTGTATTCGTGCATAAAACGATATTTTATTACAACAAATATTTATAGTTGCGATGTTATGGTTATTTATTTTCATAAACTATAAACTATCACAATACTTTTTTTTTTCTTTTTTTTTTTTCTTTTTTTTTTTTTTTTTTTTTTTTTTTTTTTTTTTTTTTTTTTTTTGTAATATATATCTTACATAGTAGAGTTTGTGGAGTAATCTTTAGAAGTTATTAGTGTTGCGATTAATTACAAAAGAAGTCACCCTCTTTTTTAGAAACTACATTAAAAAAAAAGGTTGTTAATGTTGTGATGCATTTTTGTGAAATTTTGGTTGAGAACATTGTTAAGTCAACTATTTCATTAGTGCAATGTTATTTGAATTTTTATGTGAGAAATTAAGTTTTAAAAGAGTATTTTAAAGATTAAACATTACCCATTTTAAATTTTTTAAATTGCAAAAACAATTTTTCATTATATGTGGTAGAGATAGTTATAAGGTTTTTTTGTGAATTTGATCATGTTTGATTTTTCGCAAAATAAAATAAAAATTAAAAAAAATATATATATATATATATATATATATATATATATATATATATATTTTAGATGGTAAGTCTTGTTGATGTTGAATAATTAGGTAGATGTCATTCAAAAAGTATCGCTTGGTTAAGGAAAACCTTAATAAAATATAAGAAAAATAATTTGTAAAAAACTAATTCAAAACTGTTATGAATATATTTATTATATTGATTGTACATTAATCATCATATTCATGACCTTTATGATTAGTCTTGTAACACCCAATATGTACTTAATACCATTCATGTTAAGGACCCTATAAATAGAGGCACCTAATGTAATGTGAAGACACACCAATAACAAGTTCTATCTTTCCCTCTCATACTCTCTTATGTTCCTTTGATTATTGTTCTTATTGTGCTATTAGGCCGTTGTTTCACAACACGTTATCAGCACGAGTCTCTAATGCATACATGGAATGAACAATTCATAGTTGGTTTTGACTTTTCAAAACTTGAAACCACCATCAAGGTACGTTTATATGATTAAAAGTTTAGATGATCTTTTGTTGTAGTTTAGTTAATCACATTAAATAACATAAGAATATTAACAAATTATAGGAAATCTTCTGTATGTTATTATGCTCTTTATGTCATTTAAATAATCTGACTCTTGAAACTAGAGATGCCTAAACAGCTTATTTTATTACATCAAAATTGGTTTTGAAGTTCTAGTGTTTATAGACTACAGATATGACATATACTTTGTTTGCACTATTAACTGCTCGTACCCAATGGCTATATGAACAAAGTATAGTAATATATCATCCTATGATTGTCTTGTACTATTAGTTTTGATTTTCGTATGATATTGAATTTGTAAATACCATTAACCATGGTGAATTTGGTAATATCTAAATCAATATTTTGGTTACTCCGTATTTTAGAAAAAGAAATTATCTTATTGAACAGTTGATCAAAAATTAAATAAAATTTATCTTATGTGTCTTACTTCAATTCATGATGGCCAATACATTTACGTTTTACTTAATAAAATATTGACTATCTTTGAGTTTGACGTACGTGAATGTAACTGTTTTAAACTTTAATACCGTTTGGTTATGATTTTTAATAACGATAACACATAACCCATTTAATGCTTTTCTTGTTATGTGATTTCTGTAATTTCAATTCTAAGCATGTTGCTAGCAACCTCGTTAATGATATGTTTATAGTTTTATCTTGTTACCTTACATGTCATTCTTACCTGTTATTTTGTAATAGTGAGATCGCATGTTTTAAGAAATTTTTATATATACGATGTTTATGTTAACATACATCAAAAGGTATTATTTATGCATTAATTCCTTCATATTATTTGTTGAGAATATGGTTTTTTTTAGAGTTTTTGTACGTGAGATTCTTTTCTAGCTAATGATAATATAACTTATTGGTTGCTACTTACTTTTGATTTTTGTACTGCTATTATGGTTTACTTGTTTATATGGCTTAATTAACAAGTATAATATATAAGTTAGAATTATGATTTCGTGGCAAATTGGTGAATTTCGTTTCTTGCTGTTGTAGTCAAGAATTTTATTAGCAATGTTTATGTGACATGTATACTTAATTGTCAACTTGTATGTGTTGTTTATGCTTATAGAATTTGCATAAAATGTTATCAATTTTGTCATAATTCATCTTATGGCATAAGACAATGGTATCGATAGACTAATTGATCACTAAGCATACTAATTAATTAGTTTGTATTAAGAAGATGGTACTAAAATTTTATTCTTTTACATGATCTTCTTTGATAATAAGCCTTATACTAGTAATGTTCCTTAAGAAGAAAGGAATACTATTTTGTTCTAATGGAAGCATTGATTTTAAATAAATTGATTGATCAAAGATGTGCAAATTGTTAATGGTTAATAACATGGTTTGTAAGTTTGAGATTATTGATGTTTGTGCACATCAATGTGTTTTAAGCAATTTGGCTATGTGTCTTGTTTTTTTTTTTCATCTAGGTTTCTTAATTGAGTTGAATACCAGCCTATGATTTATAGTTGCATTTTACAAACTATAGCTAAAGAATATATGTGTGGTCATTTTATCTCACTTCATGACTTTGATCGAGAATCAAAATACAATTTTTTGCCTTTAGATGCTAAACTTATATATATTAAATGGTCAAGATATGATGCATTTACTTTGTAATATTCACTAAGCTCGTTATGTATAAATTCACCCATGATTGTAATATTTGAAATTGATGAATGTACAAGACGTCTATTACTTCTCAGCATCTTCATGTGAAGATAAGGTTGCCTCTGTATGTGCAATTGAATTCGTCATATATGTGTGATTTAGTTATATGTGATTTTATATATGTGTGATTTAGTTATCATGTGATTTTATTTGCTTATGAGGCAACTTCGCTAGTATACATAGATAATGCTATACACAAATGTTGTATATTATACTAAACTATGTGAAAGCTATAAAAAGTGCTTATATAAATTTCATTGGAGAAACAAAAGTATAAATGTGATGATGTATTAAGTTATTCATATAATAGCAATCGAAGCACATGTGGTCATAAACCATAGTTTATGAGTCAAGATTATTTATTGGCATGACCGGTTAGACCATCCCGGTCAATGATGATGCGAACCATATACACGAACCATGGAATCTTCAAAGAGATTTCACTATCTTTTTTGTTCTCGATAAAGTGCATTGTTCACTTATCACCACCAAATTAAATTAAGGACTTTGTTCCTTAATTTTTTTTTCTAAAGGATATAAAGGGGATGTATGTAGGCCTATACATCCGCCATATGGATCATTTTGAGTTTCAAAATCGATGCATCGTCAAAATGATCATCAAAGACGCAACTTAAGGTTAGCATGATTAGTGGCTCGACTTCTATAGTGTGAGCATGGATTTTAAATTAAATTATTGAAAATGGTGGTGAGTACTTCCAAGTATTGGGCGATTATTGGAATAAGTGTTGAACATAAAAGTAGCCCATGTTCATATGCGAATTGCTTTTGTTGAAACGTTTATAAAACGTCTTCTATTGATTGCAAAGCCAATAATATTATGAGAACAAAACTTTTAGTTTATGGGGCATGTTATGACATATGAATTTGCATCTTGCCAACAATCTATAATGAATCCTCCCTGTTAGAATGGTTTTGGTCACAAACCATATTTCCCATGTGAGATTTTATAATTGTGTGATATATAGTAAATCCACCACAACACACAAAATGGGATGTTTAAATTGATAATTCATTCAGGGGGAGAGAATGAGCAGCGAGAAAAATGGAATGAATTATGATATAAATGTTGATCCTCACACTAATGAATATGAAGTTAAATTTCAAGGACAAATAACATTCCCGATCTAGTAAATGCCAGACATGTTTAGTGATCTAAAGAAAGTGACTAGATCATATATATGCTGCTATTGCTCCAATTACACAGTGTGTCCCAGCAATAAAAACCAATGATTGGTAGTAAGTCTATGGCACGTCTACAACGTGATAGACTAATCGATTCCAAGTAAAAAGTCCTCGAATGAAAAGATAAAATGGAGCAATAAAATCAAGATGGTCAAATCGAGGTAATAAAGACCCCATAGTAGTCTCTTAAAGAGAAACTATACATGAAGGTTATTGAAAACCCCGGGTACGTGAAAAATTTTGAGATCTCAACAAATGATAGAATATAATGTCTGGTAAAGTGTGGAATCGAAAAGAATAGAAATGAATCGACGTCGATAGTACTATTGTATATGATAAATAGGAATGATAATGATTATGAGAATATATAAGATAGCGCTATAATAATGGTGAGGATCATGGAAGCATACCTGCAGGAAGTGCATATGTATAAATGAGTGGCCAAAAAGGATGTAAAGACGCAAAGAAGTAATAAAAGTCTTGTGACGAGACATGGTTACTGGGACTTGAACTCCGTACATATGAATGTGTAAATTATTGGATATGTGTTGGTCTTTATGAGGAAGCGAAATTAAATATTGAAACTTTTGTATTTAAGGCATGACTAATGGCACACAATATATTCATAAAGACATGAAAATGATCATAAGGAGACATGTTCTCATGTGGTGGATCCAATAATGTATTTAAGTCTGGCAATATAATAGCAATTGATATGCGTCTAAAAGTTAATGAATATAGCTCATGTGATTTTGAGATTTTATTATAACATATAAAATGCATAGAGCATGCTAGTGATTTTTTTATGTTAAAGCATATAAGAAAAGTTCTCGAGAATAGTATTTGACTGTATTGAACTCATCACGTTTTCGGATATGTATAATAATCACATTAACGTATAGTATTGTGCCATGTTAGTGTATGAAACTTTATTAAGAGATCTTGAATATGGGTTAAGTTTCATAGAAGACGTATTTTGATTGTAAAGGTGATTGAATGCATAGAAATTTAATTTGAAACAAAAGACAAAGTGTGTCTTAATTTACGAATTGTACATCTTAAGGATAAACTTTGTGCATCATGAAAACTAAAGAAATATGCTAACTATCCTTATACGGATAAACGAGACTCATGTTTATGAGGTCACATGATGTGTATTGATTTATAAAGATGATGATCGCAATATCGATTTAAAGTGTCATACTAAAATGTGTATGAAACATTTATAATTCTCGCCAATGTTCATACATGATATAATATATCATTTGAATTAATTGTGTTTGCAATGAATAACTTGTGAAGTATGATGATGTACTTGAATGAGATGTATGACGTACTTTAATCCTTAAAATGGATATGAAAATAACATGTAGAGAATATTTATTCACGAGATTCTATCAAGACACTTCAATGTGCATTTCACTGACTCAATGAGATTAAGTGATGTGATCATCAGGGAGAGAGAATATACGCGTTGCACTATTTTTCCCTTGACCATGGTTTTGTCCCCACAGGGTTTTCTGGCAATGTTTTTAATTAGGCAACATCCCGAGTGTATAAAGGAGTTATGTACTCTTTTTCCTTCACTAGAATTTTGTCCCACTGGGTTTTATCTAGTAAGGTTTTAACGAGGCATAATCCTCAAATGGAGTAAAACAAATATTTCGGTATCTTCAAGATGCATGATATACGTCTGACCCTCACAATGGTTGATCTCAAACTGGATATGTATTTACAAGTAGAGGAACAACAATTTCATGGAGTTCAATAAAGCATACAATCTCAGCAATGTCATCTAACCATGCAGAAATTCTAGCGATCCATGAAGGAAGTCGAGAATGTGTTTGGTTAAGAAATGTGATACAACACATATGTAGATCATGTGGTATTTATGTTGTAAATGAGGGACCAACAATTTTACACGAGGACAACGCAGCATGCATTGCTCAACTGAAAGAAGGGTTTATTAAAGGTGACAGAACCAAGCACATTTCACCGAAGTTCTTTTTTACTCATGACCTACAAAAGAATGGCGGTATTATTGTTTAAAAGATTCGTTCAAGCGACAATCTAGCAGATTTATTTACCAAGGCACTCGCTACCTCAATATTTAAGAAATTGGTACATGGCATCGGAATGCGGCGTTTCAGTGAGCTCAAGTAAAGTGATTATGAGGGGGAATAATACGCACTGCACTCTTTTTTCCTTAGCTATGGTTTTTCTCCCACCGGGTTTTTCCTAGCAAGGTTTTTAATGAGGCGGTATCCAAAGCGTATTTTGAATGATGTACAATCAAGGGGGAATGTTATGAATATATTTATTATATTGATTGTACATTAATCATCATATTCATGACCTTTATGATTAGTCTTGTAACACCCAATATGTACTTAATACCATTCATGTTAAGGACCTTTATAGAGGCACCTAATGTAATGTGAAGACACACCAATAACAAGTTCTATCTTTCCCTCTCATACTCTCTTATGTTCCTTTGATTATTGTTCTTATTGTGCTATTAGGCCGTTGTTTCACAACAAAAACTAGAATAATAGGAGAGCTGAATTTTATCATGTAGGCAGAATAAAGTATTTTTAGAGTAAATTGCTTTTTCGATCCTTGCGGTTTGGCCAAATTGCATGTTTGGTCATTATCTTTTTGAAACTGCAGCGAACGTCCTTATTTTGAACTTTGGATTGCAAATATAGTCCCTGGTTGATGTGAAATGACCAAATTACCCCTGATAGTAAAGGAAGAATAAAAGGGTAATTTGTTGATTTCACATCAGTCGGGAGAATGTATTTGCAATCCAAAGTTCAAAATAAGGACGTTCATTGTATTTTCAAAAAGATAAGGACCAAACATGCAATTTAACCAAACCACAGGGACCAACATGCAATTTATTGGTATTTTTATATGTCAATAAAAGTCGAAATTTCATGATCAATATATAATTGAATCATGCTAATTTGTATTAATAAGCATGGCCTTTCGAGTTTAATTTTCTTTAATACTCCCTCCGGCCCATATTAAATGTCATGTTTGACATTTCAAAGTCATTTTTTCTCAACTTTGACCTTAAATATTTATGTTTGTGTAATATAATACTTGATACAAAATATATGAATGGATTAAATTTAAAATGTATTTTCATTACATATAATTTTTATCAAATACTATATAACACAAGCAAAAATATTTAAAGTCAAAGTTGATAATGAAAGACTTGAAAAGTGAAACATGAACATTTAATATGGGACAGAGGGAGTATTTAACTTTAGTGTAAAATAACGTTATATTATGATTGGTTAGCAAGATTTACGGTCAAACCCTAAACTTTACAAAAAAGGTTAATCTTAAATCCAATTTTACTAGCTTAACTATAAAATTCTCAATTTCCATATTTATTAGAAATTTTATAAGTTGTACAAATACCTTGTACCTTAAAATTCTATAAAAATTATTTTTATTAATATTATGAATTATTATTATTGATATTTTATTAAAGATAAAAATACACGTTGGTCCCTAAACTTTCCACAAAACATCGTCGGGGCCCCAAACTTGAGAAAATCGTCGCATTGCGTCCAAAAATTGTGTTTTTGAGGCCGAATTAGTCCCTTGACTTAATTCATAATATTAATAAAAATTATTTTTATTAATATTATGAATTATTATTATTGATATTTTATTAAAGATAAAAATACACGTTGGTCCCTAAACTTTTCACAAAACATCGTCGGGGCCCCAAACTTGAGAAAATCGTCGCATTGCGTCCAAAAGTTGTGTTTTTGAGGCCGAATTAGTCCCTTGACCGTTAATGGCCAAGTCAACGTCAGTTTTGTGCTATATTTTCAAGGGCATAATAGTCCAACCACATTTTAACTAAACTCTAACCCAAGCCAAACCTGACACTCTACTTTAGGGACCAATTGTGTAGAAATGAATTGTTAACTATTCAACTTGACTATATTGTTTACTTATAAAGTCAACATATACCAAAAATTTATCAAACTGCATTGTTTTAATCTTTTAAAACATCGTTTGTTTTGCATTTGTAGTTTTGATTTTGCTGTTTGCATTTTTCAGTTTGCAATTGCATATGCAGTTTAGTGGAGTGTTTGGAATAACCCAATTTGACTTATAAAGTCAACAAATACAAATAAAAGTAGTAACATTATATGCATTGTTATCACATATGAACTACATCATATTAGTTAAGTCACTACTAGAAAACAGGGCAACAATGATGGATTTAATGACGGAAAGAAATCCGTCGGAGATTACCAACAGAATTACTAACGGATTACTGACAGAGACTATTGCTGACGGAATACCAACAGATTTATGACGGATTATCGACGCACGAAATTCCGTGAGTAATTCGTCACCAAATACCGACGGATCTCTGACAGACTAATGACGGATGAGAGATCCGTCAGTATTTCGTCAAGAAAATCGATGAATTATCGACGGATGAAGATCCGTTGGTAATCTGTCGTTAAATACCGACGGATTACCGACATATCATCAACAGTCGAAGATCCGTTTAGTAATCCGTCATTAATTACCAGCGGATTAGTGACGTAAGGTTATTCATTTGTTATCTCTCATTATTACTAACGAGTTACCGACGGAATTTACGATTCTATATATTTTAATGTACTACATTGTTTTTAAAACCTATATATATTTGTGACGTTGTAAGTAACTATCAGTTTGTATATCAACCTATTTACGGATTGCTATTTATGTGTAACACTCAGGGATTCACGTACCCCAGACTTAGTTTATTCCATGTGATGTCGGAACTCGAGCAGAATTCAAGTTCCACACGTTCATAACATCTTTAGGATTCGTCGATGGCTTTCATTTTGAGTGTTAATAATTTAAGACGTGTAATAGAAATAATGACATGATTCAGTTGCTTCATCAAGTGCGACATCTCCTTTTATACAAACAACTATTATGTTTTTGCCACATATAATAAGTTGTGGCGCTTATAACCAACATCAACCAACTATACTCTACACACCACTTCTACTCAAGATAGTAAAAGAAATTCGCATATAGCCAATTCACGAACTCTACTTTACACACCACTTCCATTCGAAATAAGAATTAAGAAAGTTGATCACATCAGTCTATCGACCCACTATACCTTGAATGTCTTGCCGACATGGGAATTTCGCAATGCATTAGTCATGTGCGGTATTTATTTGTATTCGTGTGTTTATAATTATGTTTTGTTTGTTTGTTCACTTTAGTTCGTTTGTTCACTTTAGCTCGTCTATGTTCGTTTGTGTCTTAATGAATTAAGATAAATAATCTCACTTTTCTGAATGAATGATATAAATCTCTATGTCAAGCTCCTGTTTTCGTTTGTCTCTTTACCTTATCAACTCAGACAACCGAATATGTAAGCCTCATTTTTTGCTTTCGATAATAGTGGTGCTTATAAACGTAAGCTTATAAAATTTATGAAAAACTAGGTTGGACTTACTTATTAAAACTACGCTAACAAGTGCATAGAGTAAGTTTACGCGAGCATTCTTCAATCACGTATATATGACAATAATTATTTTAGGATTTCTTATTTTTTTTTAAATAAAATATTTAAAGATTTCATGTTATAATTATGTTTGTATTTTTTAAAGAAAGGCATTAACATCATTTTTCCCAAAAGTTATATTTCCCTCTCCACATTTTCACAAGACCCGCCCCAATTTTTTCCCCAAAATCAAATTGTCCGTCCATACATTTTTCACTCACCTCAAAATTCTTTTTCATTTTCACAATAACCCGCCTACAACCTGCTCCCCATGTTTCTCTCACTTGAAGTCAATTTCTTCAAAAGTGAAACCGAATACCCCTAACTAATTAACCCCATTTGAAGTCAATTTCTTCACGAGTCAGGTACTTCTTTACCTTCAATTTGATGTGTTCATGGTTAATTTTATGTTTTGGTGATTTTCAAATTAAGGGTTTATGAACTTGCAAAACATAAGCTTGATTCTATGCTTATTTTCCAATGTTAATGGTTGTGAATGATATTCATTACTTGCTGAATTTTTGGTGTTTTATGTATGTTAATTTCTGCTAATAGGTCATCTCATTAATTTATGAATTGTGGTTGTTTTCATGTATTTTAATGGCTGTAAACACATACATTGCGTGCTGAATTTTTGGGTCTTTTGATGTATGTTAACTGCTGCAAAGTGTGTCATTGCTTGCTGAAATTAGGGGTCTTTTGGTGTATGTGAAGTGTTGTAAACGTATGTCATCGCTTGCTGAAATTAGGGGTCTTTTGGTGTATGTTAAGGGCTGCAAATGTGTGCCATTACTTGCTAAAATTAGGGTCTTTTAGTGTATGTTAATGACTGTAACAGTGTGTCATCGCTTGCTGAAATTAGGGTCTTTTAATGTATGTTAATGGTTGTAATAGTGTGTCATCGCTTGCTGAAATTAGGGGTCTTTTGGTTTATGTTAATGGCTGCAAAGGTGTGTCGTCACTTGCTGAAAATAAGGGTCTTTTGGTGTATGTTAGGGGCTGCAAACGTGGGTCGTTGCTTGCTGAAATTAGTGGTCTTTTGGTGTACGTTAAGGGCTGCAAATGTGTGTCTTCGCTTGCTGAATTTGGGATCTTTTTGTGTATGTTAATGGCTGCAAACACGCGTCATTGCTTGCTGAATTTTGGGGTCTTTTAGTGTTGGTTAACTAGCTTTAAGGTGATATGTCTTGATTGTTTAACTAATTTTGGTTAACTAACTATTTGTTTCATTTATGTTCTAGTGAACATGAAGCGAACTTTGGAGAAGAGAAGTACTAGTAATTCAAAGAAACCTTCCTATGCATGTCGAGGTAGTACAAGTTTAGCTTGCTCAGCAGGTCGGGTTGATGTTAGCGATGTTGTAGCAGATGACATGAACTCAAACATACAATCCTTAGTCAGGCCCTCTAACAGATCATGTAGTGGTGACAAGGGTAGACACACTAGCAGCCAATCCGTATCACATGTTAGGGTCTCTAATTCACCAAACCTTGTAGGCTTAGAAAATGAAGCTGATGTTCATGTTGAGCCTCATGTTGATGCCGTTGAAGTTGCAACCAACACCTCACAAACACAACATGGCCCAAATGCAGCAGATACTCGTCGTGTTGATGTTGTTGAAGTTGCAACCAACACCTCACAAACACGACGTGGCCCAAATGCTTCAGAGATTCGTCCTGATAATCCGTCACAACAGAAAGAGATTTGGGTCATTGAAAACTAGTATGTGTCCGTACTTTCACATTGTAATACCAGTAAAATAATGTACTAATTTTTATTTTTTGTAGGTTTGTTAACAATCCAGGTGTTGTTCGTAAGATCTCCAAAATCTTGAGGAATGCATTTCACGGGCCTTGGGCTACATGGAAAGAAGTTGATGAAGCTTCCTGGAATGAATTGTGGACGCGTTTCAAGGTTTTTACATATTATATTTTACAGTCAAACAATATATCAATCAGAAGTGATTTTTGAGGATTATACTTAAAAAATGTTATTTCTGCAGACTATATCGATGGGATCCATGCATTGAGAAAGAAGTGTATGATGCGTGGGAGGCGTGGCTAAGAAAGAACTTTCGTGGGTTCATGGCAGAAGTTCGCGATGAGGCCAAGATAAAGTATACTGAGGCCACTGGCATAGTTTTTGATGGAGAAAATTACTCTTTCCTCGCGTCGTACGGGCCAAACTGGATAAGAGACGACCGTTGGCAAGATCTAATTAACAGGGTATGGAACAGCCCAAAATGGAGAGAGAAGTCAAGAAAAGCATCAAAAAACAGGAACACAGAAGTAGACGGATCAGTAGGGAAGCATACGTGTGGATCAGCTACCATGACTCAATATAGGTTAAACAAGGTGAGCATTCTATCTGTATTACTTTATTAAATGTTTATATTAGCTCTTGTTTCTGCCAATTTGTATCAACTCTTAATTGATTGTTTTTGTAGGAAAAGGAAACAGGGGCCCCTGTTAGTTTTCAAGTTCTTTTTGAAGATACACATTCACAAACCGGGGAGTATATTACCCCGAAGACCAAAACAGTTGGGGTATATTTTTTTAATTTCCTTTGAATTATATGTGTTTTTAATTTTTAAATGTGAGATTTAACCATCTTGCTAATCATATAGGAAACTTACAAAGAAAAGCTATTGATAAAGCATGGTTCAGATAAGTCTCTTCATCCAACTGGTGATATAAATTTATGGCTCGATTGTAGCGGTGGTAAAGTTAAGGGGAGAACGTTTGGTACCAGTTCATTGTCAGATCCACATTTTTTGATGACGGGTATACCCTCGACACCATCAAATTGCAGGTCTCATCATGAGAGTTTGACATCTGAGGTTTGTTTATATTATTCTTTATTATATTAAGTGCTGGTATTCAATACATATTGAATAGTCATAGATTTCTTAGGTATTAAATACTCGTAGATTTTAAGATAGAGAAAGCATTGACAGTACTTTTAAGCAACAATTGGTATATTTAAAGCATCACATTGGGCCATTTTTGTGACAATATGCAACCCAAGTCAATTCCAAATCTGGTATTAAGTTATGAGACTACCTTTTATTGCCTAGTCATTTAAAGTGTTTTCATGTGCAGTATGTAGATCCATGATCAACTCTCTATATTTGTTTGATCATTGATTTGTAATTGTTTCTTTTGAAAATCATCTTTTATTCAAAAGCCCCCAAACATTTTTTAAAAATATGCAGAAACTAGTCAGCTCAAGTTTGTACCGTTATACGCTAACTGAATTAAACGAATGGTTAACTGGTGTTATGTATCGTCTTTTAGTTTTCAGTACATAATCTTGTAACAATGAAATATTTAGGCATGTAGTACTTTATATGTCTATGTTTTTTATGTATCTGTATTTTAGGTACAGCGATTAGAAGAAAAGTTGGAGAAACAACGAGAAGATGGAGTTCGTCGTGAAATTGCTCTACGGAAGGAATTTGAAGACCAACGGGAAGATGATCGTCGTGAATGGCAAGCCAAGCTTAAGGAGTTCCAAGATATAGTGCTAGGAAAATCACCACACCCCCTCCCACCTAACTAATATATAGTTGTCAGTAGTATCTTTTGGTATTTGTACTCGGATATCAAATATTATCAACATTTTGTTACGTTGATCTTGTAATTCGAAAGTTAAATCTGTATGTTGATTTACAGAATTTAAAACATGGCTTTAATGTATGTTATTTTGGGATATTATTTTGTTTTTAGTTATGTTGATGTGTCGGGAAGCGTTGGTAAACTGTGGGTAATATATGCCGGTAAAGCGTTAGTAAACTATCGGCGTTTACCGACAGCGATATTACCGATTAATTAGCAACGGAAAATTCCGTTAGTGATTTTTGGTGATTAATGACTAATTAGCAACGGAAAATTCCGTTAGTGATTTTTGAAATGCGTCGGTAAAAGCCATCAGTAAAATTACCGACAGCGATATTACCGACGGAAAGTTTCAGTTGGTGATCCGTCAGCAACAACAGTTACCGACGGATTACTGACGGATTTGACCGTCATTGTTGCCCTGTTTTCTAGTAATGAGTTACATTTAGACTAAAAAACAACATAGCATTTCTTGTAGGCGATTCACTTAGATAATTGACTAGCAGGTGAATTAGTTGCTTTATGACTTGCAGGTTCTTCACTTGCTGTTTGACTTGGGCGTACTCTACTTGGTCTTTCAGTTGCCGGTGGTTCACTTTCTTCATCACCACTGTCACTGGCTTGGGGAGAACTACAATCTTGAATTTCAACAGGTCTTGTTATAGTCCCACTTTCACCCCCTACGACCAATGAACCACCAACTCTAGTAGATGCAGAAATATGTAGGCCTACTACATATCCACCACTATCTGCTGTAGTTGTGTTTTCCCTTGTAACAACACCTCTACCATTATAAGATGTGTTTCCCCTTCTGTCAAGGCACATTGGACAAACATACCACATGAAATCTCTATAAGGTGGTCGTCTTGTAAAAAGTGCAATCCAACCCTGTTTTCACTTTCTACCCAACAGTCAAGGCATACCATTTGACAACCATTTTCTGCATCCATGGTGTAATACTTTTGGTATGATAAATACTTGATGANGAAGCGTTGGTAAACTGTGGGTAATATATGCCGGTAAAGCGTTAGTAAACTATCGGCGTTTACCGACAGCGATATTACCGATTAATTAGCAACGGAAAATTCCGTTAGTGATTTTTGGTGATTAATGACTAATTAGCAACGGAAAATTCCGTTAGTGATTTTTGAAATGCGTCGGTAAAAGCCATCAGTAAAATTACCGACAGCGATATTACCGACGGAAAGTTTCAGTTGGTGATCCGTCAGCAACAACAGTTACCGACGGATTACTGACGGATTTGACCGTCATTGTTGCCCTGTTTTCTAGTAATGAGTTACATTTAGACTAAAAAACAACATAGCATTTCTTGTAGGCGATTCACTTAGATAATTGACTAGCAGGTGAATTAGTTGCTTTATGACTTGCAGGTTCTTCACTTGCTGTTTGACTTGGGCGTACTCTACTTGGTCTTTCAGTTGCCGGTGGTTCACTTTCTTCATCACCACTGTCACTGGCTTGGGGAGAACTACAATCTTGAATTTCAACAGGTCTTGTTATAGTCCCACTTTCACCCCCTACGACCAATGAACCACCAACTCTAGTAGATGCAGAAATATGTAGGCCTACTACATATCCACCACTATCTGCTGTAGTTGTGTTTTCCCTTGTAACAACACCTCTACCATTATAAGATGTGTTTCCCCTTCTGTCAAGGCACATTGGACAAACATACCACATGAAATCTCTATAAGGTGGTCGTCTTGTAAAAAGTGCAATCCAACCCTGTTTTCACTTTCTACCCAACAGTCAAGGCATACCATTTGACAACCATTTTCTGCATCCATGGTGTAATACTTTTGGTATGATAAATACTTGATGAAATGTGAGGTATAAAAAAAGGTATTATAGTGTACAATGTGGTAGTTGAATAAGTAGATAGGAGTAAAGACAACATAAATGCATAAAACGGATAAAAACCATAGAGAATTTGAAATTTTGACTATTACATCTTGGGACAACCACCATGGTTTCCAAACACACACTGGTACAAACCTACTAGCATCATTTTAGACACTATATTTTCGAAGAAACATTTTCCAATCTACATCCACTCCAGTGTAGTTGGCCCAATAATCTGCCTCTTCCCTTGCTTCCATTTCTGCTTCTTTTCTAGGTCTTTCCTCTTCAAGTTTTTTGAACATTTTCTCCTCTTTCAAAAATTGTTGGAATGCTTCTTCATCCAACCTTGCCTGCTTTTCTTCTTGATCCAACCTTCTTTGCTCATCTTCTTCAGCTAAAAGACATTCAAGAACCTCTTTTTCCATAGTCTGCCTTATCTCCTCTTCATCCATCTACTGCAAAAAGTAATAGACGCATACATCAACTTTAATTGTACACACACAATAACCTCTATCATTCATATGATAAATATATGCATCTATTTTTTAAATTTAAATATCTCTTAAACTGTTAATCGTTAAGCGAAAATAATTACACCATCGCTACGAGCATTTAATTATCTTTGTATAGACTGACACTTTGATATACTTTCGACAAAAAAAAAAAAAAAAAAAAAAAAAAAAAAAAAAAAAAAAAACATAAATTTTTTTTTTTTGTTACCGAAAAAATCATATGTGATATATGTAGCCTCTCGTATTTTTCCCGAATAATATTATGCTAAAACCTATGATTTCAGAAATCATCACGTAAATTAATAACCATTTTAACCGGTAACAATTTTTTTTTATTTAAGTTATGCTATGCTATTTTCTAATCACAACGAGTTTTGTGATTACCGTTTACCTAGGAACGCTCACACACAACCCTTGATAGTATAAGAATCGCAAATTCATTTTTTTAAAAACCTTTTAACGTTTAATATATATAACGTTTAACGTATATATATTTCGTCATTTAACCACACACGTTCAACGAATTCCCGAGCTCCCGAAAATTTCCACAATTACTCGGTAACTCTATTGGGCCTCGACCCAATACCCAAAACTTGGTAAATGGGCCTACATGACCCATTGGGCCTCAGCCCAACTCCTTTCGTTAACCAACACACCAAACGGACCCTTACTATTTTTTTCTTCTCTTTCTTCTTTTCTGGCCCAGTCCACGCCACAAGCCCAACTCACAATTCAAGCCCACCTAATCTCTTTTATTATTTTCGAATTCATTTCCCCAACGTGCGTTTGCTTTGCCTCTTTCTCTCACAAATTCGCTTAACAACCTATATATATTTTTACACCTCTCGTTTAACCTTGCACCAAGGAATCAAACGTGACAAACCATTTTTGATATCGTATATGTTTGCTTGTTTAAAAATCATCAAAGCTTAGCTCCCAACTCACTTTTCACAAATTATTCCAAAACATGAAATCTTGATACAAACCCACTCGTTACCCTCTCAAGCCTCACAAATCTTCTCCTAAACTTCTATAACACATTTTTAATATGTGTTGACATTCCAAATGCTCGCAAACAAGATCAAACAAATCACCATGATTGTTTCTTTGTCTCTTGATGAGTGTGTAAATACTCATCATTTTTCTATCACCTGAACTGCCAAAAACATCCAAAAACACCAAATAATGCATCAAAACAATGGAAATATTCCAAAAGTGTGTTTTATGAGTCTTAGATGCAAAATGTTTGAAAACAAATGAAAAACAAACAAAGTTTGCACAATTGGCAGTTTCAGTCCCTCAACTTTCACAAATTGTCAAAACTAGTCCCT
>LBNU01003214.1:5154-26890 GCA_014162995.1 Artemisia annua
CAAAAAAATTTTCTTATCTTTCTTAGATTAACTTTTATTTTCCCTTTAAAGCTTTCATTAGTTTCATGTTTTCATATTTAGTTAAACTTGTTTCATTTCTAGTTGAACTTTATCTCACTTAACTTTTATACAAATCTTTCGTAGTGTAAACAAAACAAAATCAAATCTTTTAAACCATTCATCTCACATAACTCACGACTTGAGTAACTTGATCAATTTCACCGCTCGTTGGGACAACGATCCTAGGGGTCCAAAGCTTCACCGCTTAGATTGCTTGCATCAGTATACCAAGAATAAATCGTGCCGGACAGATTTGGGATGCATGTTTATTAGGAAAACACAGTAGAACACCATTTTTCAACCAAGCTAAATTCAGATCAAAGAACCCATTGGACTTAATATATGGAGACCTCTGTGGTCCTATAAGTCCAGCAACACACTATGGCAAGAAACTTATATTCTTGTTAGTAGATGATTGTACACGTTTTATGTGGGCCTACTTTCTAACATCGAAAGATCAGGCATTTAGTACTTTCAAGGAATTTAGATAGAAGATAGAAATGGAAATGAGGATGAAAGTAAGGATGCTAAGAACAGATAGAGGAGGTGAATTTACATCTAATGAATTCACCAAGTACTGTAAGGAGAATGGAATAGCACGACAGTTGACAACACCTTACTCACCACAGCAGAATGGAGTAGTGGAGAGAAGAAATAGGACAGTGTTATCAACTACGAGGACTATGAAGAAAGCCATGAAGTTACCCTTAACTTTTTGGGCGGAAGCAGTGAAACATGCCATTTACATACTCAACAGGGTACCTATAAGAGCCCTGGTAGATAAAACTCCATATGAGGCACTCTACAACAGAAAACCGAACCCGGAAAACCTAAGAATATTCGGATGCACAGCTTATGCAAAGATAACAATACCTCACTTAAAGAAGTTGGATGACAGAAGCATACCAATTGTGACAAATGGTAATTTTTCATAAATTAATTTTATAATAAATTCCTATTTATTATATATATTTTGACTATTATATGCATTTTTGCACGTATCTGCATGTTTCTGTATATTTCTGAACATTTTCGGGAGCTGTCCTGCACACTGTAGCTTACAGTCATCTTTAAAAAAGTCTATTTTTGCCAGTAAACACAAATTAATCCATTTCGGATAGTTACTGACAAGTTTCATAATTTACTAAGAAGTTTCTCACATTTTCTGAAAAACAACGCTGCACGCGAACCGACACTACAGTACCTATGGTAAAAGTCAAGTAAATATATTTTTGAGTCAGTAATGACATTTTATTACATTTCTGACAAAAACGTGGCTAAATACTTTATTTTACGTATACGTGTCTAAAAACGTCAAACCGAGACGTTACGGGTACATTTAAGCTTAAACCGACACACGATATACCAAAGAGGAGCAAAATCACTATTTGATCCCTTTTCTTGGATCCCCTAGCCAGCCACATCACATCCCCATCATCTACCACTAACTTAAATCACAGGAGGTAAACTCTAATGTCCAAGAAACATGTTATTAACCTAGATACATACTAATAACCAAATCTATTGTCCAATAACATGTTTAACTAGCCAATTCATCCAAAAACTCATTCATTTTCTTCTTTTTTTCTCTCTTGGCCGAGCACACAAACACACACATTTCTTACATAAATTTTGAAGATCAAGATAATTTGGGTGTTAAAATCAAGTATTTGGGTAATGTTGGGTCTATTATTGATTTGATGATACAAAACAAGAAGAATGAAACATGAAGGGCTTGAAGTGACAAGAAGGAATTCTACAAAAGATGGGAAGGACTTGCTTGCAAAAGAAGTTTTATCTATTAGTCCTTCGTAGTATTTTGTAACCCTAATATCTCTCTATATAAAGAGACATAGGGCGTAGGATTTTATTAATTCAAGTCTTCCACAATGTAGACGTCTAATAAAGGTGTGTGTGGGTAACCTCGGCGTAGGAGATAAACACCTAGGGTTTAGTGTTTTAGTTTAGATAACGTGTTCTACTTGATCAAGGTAGAACATGTTATTAAGTTTGTAATCGTTAGAGAGTAAGATGATAATGAAAAACCTTGTTCATGATAACGTTAATTCATTGTTTGAATATTCCGCTTTCGTTATTGTGTGTTCCTAGATATAATATTAGACCTAGTCTAAGAGCTACAACGATCTTCTCAATTGGTATCAGAGCCTGGGGCTCTCGATATCTAGGGATTAAACAAGGTTTGGTTTGTCGAAAAACAAGAAAAATTCAAATTTGGTTCAATTTTCGTAACTCACTGTAGGACTGTTTTCTAAAGGCGGTTTCTCCTTCGTTAACCGTTGGATCGAGCTGAAATTTTTACTCGAGCTTCTCTATATATCAAGGAAGATTTCCACCGGAGGGATCTTCAATCTGAGCTTTTATGTGAAAGTTCTGGTGTGTCGAAAACTGCTGCAGAGAAAGGGTATGATATTCGGATTTTAGGGTTTTATGCATATTCACTTTCTGAATTCGATTTCTGTTGAGTTAAATTCATTATGGCACTTGCATATATGGTGTTGGTGCCTAAACTTCATGAAAGAAAGCTGTTATGGAAGTGTATGATCGTTTTTGATGATTTTGGGGTATTTAGCGACACTTGAAAGGCGTCGTCCAACTCTAATACGATCTTATCATTGAATATTTTATCTCGTACTAATGTAGCTGCTGAATGAGATTTGTGATTTAATTCTTTAATACATCAGTGGCTTGTTAATGTTGTTTATCATGGGTCGGTTGAAGCAAGTAACTACGACAAGATTATTGGTTGAACATGGGACAGATTCACGAAGTGCTGCTGCTATTTACTTTTCTTCTATCGTGGGTCGGCAAGGATTGAATTCATCAATTGGTTGTTCAAGAATAATGGTATCTATTCAAAGTACTGTTCGTATTTTTTCGAAGGTACTGCTCCATGGATTTTGAAAGTACTGATCTCGATATTTGAAAGTATTGCTGGTATTTTCCAACGTACTGCTCACTATATCAAAGTACTGCTACATGGGATTTCAAAGTACTGCTTGACATATTAAAGTGCTGCTCTCACATACAAGGTACTGTTGCTCGTTTGTTTCAAAGTACTGCTCAAGTACTGTTTATTGCAAAGTGCTGCTGTGTTTACATGATTTATAAAGACACATAAAGAGCTTTATGGTTCAATAATTATGCATGATTTAAGAGCAGTAAGGGGAAGTACATATGATTGATTCGAGATGAGTTTGGTTGGTTTTGGATTACACACACAGAAGGTTATTTCGTACACACACAGGAAGAAGTTTATGTTCTTAAAGGTTTCAAAAGGCTCGTTATTTGGATTATTGGATTAATTGATTACGAAGAAGATTGTTTATCACTTATTTGAAGGTGAAGTGGAGTTTCTTGGATGAGTGTTCTTATCATATCTCAAAGTTTGAGACACTTTGGAGATAACTTGTTTGTGCGTTAAAGAAGTGACAAAGACTTGATAAATCTAGCCAAAGAGTGTGATTTTTCTTATGATGCTATATGCACACATTGGCTATCACTTAAAGGAGTTACATTGTAGTGCTCAATGTCTCACATAGGATGAGGATTTTGTCAAGAGGTTGCGGTCTACTTATATTTGGTGTTTCATATAAGTTTGGAGTCACATACTAAGTACAAGACATAAGTCACAAGTTTGGGTTGTTCTACTTCTTCATCAAGTTTGTTATATTTGGTTTTCTTCATCAGTAATCATTAAAAGGAGCCTACAGAATTGAAGATTCAAGAGATGGTAGACATATTGGTTTCAGGGGAAGCTTATTGATTAAATGTTCAACCATCTACATGCATCACTCAAGGGGAAGTGTTTGATTTTTACTATTGTTGATCATTACTACTACTACTAGTTGGAGATTCTATTGTTTTGAATTCATTTTTCTTAAGCATTTTGGTGTTCTTCATGGAGGGCAATTTGAAACATTGGAAGGCTTTGATTAGAAGTATGGTATTTGTTCGTGGTGGTCAAGATCATTATTTGCATACGTACCCTATTTGTTGATAACAAAAAGGGGAAGAGATGTTGAAGAGATGTTGGAGTGACATTGCATGAATCAAGGGGAAGACAAGATTGTTTCATTCAGGGAGATGATTACATCTCAACTTTTCTACTTCGTCTAGGGAAGTTCGTACAAGAAGGTGTTTGTTTTGTCATCATCAAATAGGGGAAGATTGTTGGGTCTACTATTGATTTGATGATACAAAACAAGAAGAATGAAACATGAAGGGCTTGAAGTGACAAGAAGGAATTCTACAAAAGATGGGAAGGACTTGCTTGCAAAAGAAGTTTTATCTATTAGTCCTTCGTAGTATTTTGTAACCCTAATATCTCTCTATATAAAGAGACATAGGGCGTAGGATTTTATTAATTCAAGTCTTCCACAATGTAGACGTCTAATAAAGGTGTGTGTGGGTAACCTCGGCGTAGGAGATAAACACCTAGGGTTTAGTGTTTTAGTTTAGATAACGTGTTCTACTTGATCAAGGTAGAACATGTTATTAAGTTTGTAATCGTTAGAGAGTAAGATGATAATGAAAAACCTTGTTTATGATAACGTTAATTCATTGTTTGAATATTCCGCTTTCGTTATTGTGTGTTCCTAGATATAATATTAGACCTAGTCTAAGAGGTACAACGATCTTCTCAGGTAATATATAAGGTGATTTGGGTTAAACTTGAAGCTTTTGGGTCTCCTCTCGTTCTTCCTAGCCACGTTAAACACACACTCTTTGTAAGGATCATCAAACTTTTCTAATCTTGTTCATACCATGTTCTTGTGATGTTTAATGGTGTTACCAAGTGCTAAATGTATATATTTTGCTAAATTGAAAAAAATATAAATTGGTGTGTGCCTACATGTAGCTCGAATTTTATGAAGTGTTCATAGTCATTAGGATATTTCTTGCTTGTGTGGTAAATCTTGTTGCTTGTGGTACTAATTTGATGATACAAATGTAATTTATGCTAATTACGCGAGTTTAAGACGAAATATACACTTTTATGTGTATATGTATAAATCGGCTACAATAATAATTATGAAATTATTGGGGTTTTGAAAAACATAAAATTTTGGTTCAAGTGGTGAAATGGTGGAATTTTTACTTGAAAGATTATATTAGAGCATATGTCGAATTAACCGTAACTAGTTATAATTAATTAGTGAAAATACAATTTTTGGTGAAATAAAATATTTTTGGCCTAAAATAATTAATTTGGGTCGAATGAGATGAGATTGGACCATATTTGACTTTTGAGGATTAAAACATAATTATAAGTGTTAATTACATTTGATTATAAAAAGTTACGTAATTATAAGTACTAAATTAGTTATTGGGCCAAGTGGACATTTTGAACCCAATAGGGGTGTTCGGTGAACAGTAGCCGGGCCCAACGAAGATTTTTCCAACTTTGACTTTTTGACCAAAAATTGTTATCGGACGTATAAAAATTAATTTTGATATATAACGATATATATAACGTAACTTAAACCGAACTAAATGGTTTTGGGCTAATTTTTGGGCTAATGGGCCCAATAGTGAATTTCGGCCCAATAAACATTTCGGATGACGAAAATGGGTTTTTACATATATTTGAACTCGCAATGGTTATTTTTGTAACGTAGAACGAATTAAAACGATAACTATATTAATAGTGAATAATATAGTTATTACGTACTACATTTTGCAAATAAAGTGACTCGCGGTTTATTTGAGAAGTTGCAACATTTGAGGAAAATGGAAACGTTGAACAAACGAACGGGTCATGTCCAAATTTCTAAAAAATTATAACACTTAGAGTATTTTACAAAAATACTTACAAGTGTATTTATTTTAAATACTTAATAATTAATTATATTATAAATAATAAAAATTATTTATAATATAATATTTCCTCATTAATTTATTGATGAGAAAATTTCTCAAGTATATTTAATTAATTATAAACTTAATTAAGTAAATACATAATTACTATTATATTACTTAATATATATATATATATATATATATATATATATATATATATATATATATATATATATATATATATATATATATATATATATATATATATATATATATATATATATATTATATATATATATATATATATATATATATATATATATATATATATATATATATATATATATATATATATATATATATATATATATATATATATATATATATATATATATATATATATATATATATATATATATATAATTTTATACTGAATTGCTATTTATATAAACCTATGAACTCACCAACCTCGTGTTGACACTTTAGCATGTATTTTCAGGTTTAAAGCGATAGCTTACTGTTGGAGGCTTTGGCAGGGCATGTCATGGTCATAGATGACTCTGATATATTTGGGACCGCTTTATTTCTTTTATGGGCTTACATTTCCGCACCGATTTTGGAATGCTGTAAACGAAATACTTTTGAAAATATAAAATTTCTATTAAATGGTTGTGGTAAAACCGTTCTTTTTACTTGGTGTTGTGATACCATTTTAGTAGCACCCAAACATGTATGCTTCCGCTAAACCAGATTTTGGGGGTGTTACAGATTGGTATCAGAGCCTTGGTTATAGAGAACTGGGTATTTTTAAAACCTAGACTATAACTACTTTTACAAAAATGAAACCCTATGACCGCCACATGCCTGCCTGCCAAGTTTTGATGCCTTACTGTTTTACGTAACATAACTATGTGCTGCACCTTACTATTCGGTGACTTATACATACTTAACTTACACTATTTACTATGAGTATTTTCTATATACTTACATATAACATATCATACCTGTCACAGCGTCTCGCCCTTCCTATACTAGTTCACACCCGCATACACTGACTTGTGATGAACACACCATATATTGGCTTATACTCGTAGAGTTATACCTTTTCCTACGTGACCTCATCATTCCACTTCGATTTTGAATACTCGCCACATGCCGCATGAAGTCATTTTCTTCAATTTCGAGTCTGAACACTCGTCTTATTCTACACGAACTCATTATTCGACTCCAAGTTTGGACAATCGTCTTATTCTTTCGAAACACTTATATTACTATTGTAAAGAAACCCTCCAACTTATATCATGTCACCAGAGAGGCAACGCCTAAACTTCGCAACCATGTTACGACCATAAATCCCTGATAAGTGTGATTACCTACTCGGCTGTGTTTCTTCTTTCATAGTTGACCTTGCTCGCGTATTCTATCTGTGATGAACGTGTCCTCGTGTGATAATTGCTCTTCCTATTTGAACCCTCATTTGTCATCATCTTTTGTGATATAGATAAATGGCTCCTACAAAAAGGACAACCAAGACCCCACGTGGTCGACCTGCTGCTACCACTCCTCCAACTAGAAATGCAGAAAACCCACCTATTGTGAACCAAGCCACACTAGACCAGATTGTTGATGCTCGTGTAGCCGCCGCATTCGCAGCTGCAAATAATTCTTCCGCCAACACTGGAACTTCAAGACAACCTTCTAACAACCGCGGCTGCCTTTACACTGAATTCAAGAAGATTATGGTTGGAGGATTTGGAGGGACAGAGGGAGCCATTGGCCTGCTTAGGTGGATTGAGAAGTTAGAGACTGTGTTTCAAATCAGTGGCTGTAGTGATAAGGACCGGGTTAAGTNATTCGCAGCTGCAAATAATTCTTCCGCCAACACTGGAACTTCAAGACAACCTTCTAACAACCGCGGCTGCCTTTACACTGAATTCAAGAAGATTATGGTTGGAGGATTTGGAGGGACAGAGGGAGCCATTGGCCTGCTTAGGTGGATTGAGAAGTTAGAGACTGTGTTTCAAATCAGTGGCTGTAGTGATAAGGACCGGGTTAAGTATGCGTCCTTCACTTTCATGGATGCTTCTTTGACCTGGTGGAACAATTACAAGAAATCGGCTGGCATGGATGTTGCGTATGCTATGTCGTGGGATAACTTCAAGGAGATGGTGCTCAGGAAGTATTGCCCACGCAATGAGGTTAAGAAGTTGGAAGTAGAGTTTTGGAACTTGAAGGTACAAAATAACAACATGGCTGCTTACAACCAGAGGTTTCAAGAGTTAGTGTTGTTATGTCCTGAGATGGTTCAAACTGAGAGGTTGCTTGAGAGGTATGTCGGAGGTTTGCCTAAGTCGATAAAAGGGAGTGTGACTACCTCAAAGGCTAAAGATCTTCACGAAACCATGGAGATAGCCAACAAGTTGATGGACCAGGAATTGGAGGATGTCCCAGAAAAGAGTACTGACAACAAGAGAAAGTGGGAAGATCACTCTGAGGACAACCACAACAATGGTGTGGACAAGCGACAAGAAGTGGTCAAGGCTTATGCTGCTGGGACCAGTGAAAAGAAAGGTTATGCTGGAACATTACCCAAGTGTAACATGTGCCTGTTTCATCACAATGGGCCTTGTCCCATTCAGTGCGGGAATTGCAGGAAGATCGGTCACCGAGCCAAGGATTGCAAAGCTCCTACTCTCGTGATAAACCCGAAGGTCACTGTCCCGTGCTTTGAGTGTGGAGTGATTGGGCACTTCAGGAGTGATTGCCCAGAACTGAGGAATAAATTGAAGGAGTTTGCCAGGATCTTAACGATGTTGCGGGTGATGACGATGCTTGAAGAGAGAATCCCCTACTTCGCATAATAAGACCTAATCCTTGACCCTCTTGAGTTGTATTTCCTCGAGTGTTTGTACTTTCTTAAAGACTTTCTTTTTACGTCGCATTGTATGGATCTTCATCTAATTAATTCCGTATCTTTTAATTCAAGGCATGTGATGACTTCCTCCCGTTACGCTCTCTATTGTACAAACCATATTTGAAATTTTCTGCAAACTATTATGATATCGTCTTATGTACGGTTGTACTCCTATTTTGATTTCAAGCCTATAAACGACATGGCCAATACTGTTTCAAACCTAATACTACCTTGACTAAACCGAACATGGCATCATCAATCCTCAATTAAACATAGCCTGATCACCTATGTTTAATTCAGGAAGGATCATGCTAAAATAGGAATAGTCACATCAAAAATTTGGTACTACAAGGCAAACACTTCACAACTCGATCGTCAGAGTTTAATAGTGTTAGGATCACGTTTTACGTAATCTCTCAAGTCTCGGTCATATCAACAATATGTAATAGGTTGCTAGTTTATTTATCTTACTTATGTTTATGTATTAAGTTATGTAAGTGTCCAATGGGCCTCTAAAGCCCATGTTTTGCAAGATAGGAAGGGAAGGGAGTGTTGCCCTAGACCTTGCCTATAAATACTAAGCTCATGTCAACATAACAATTGTTGGTTATTTCATTATCTTAAAGAAACTCTTGCACTTTCATCTTTCATATTGATTTAATCAACCAAACTCTATTCTCATCTTGTTTCTACCAAAACCTATACTTGTGTTACAATATGGTGACCTAACAAGTGGTATCAATTGCTAGAAGAGGGTATTTTTCTTGTTTTTGAATTCGTACGCACCAAACAATGGTTTCTAATTCGTTATTTTTGTTAAAAGTTCAAATCTTTTGCTTGGTTTTTTGATTTCTAACACACCTTTACTTCTAAACTTGTGTTACAAATCATTACAAACAAAAAGTTTCAATTTTTTCAACAAAAATACAAGATTCGAATACTTTGTACTTGTTTTCGAGAACTTTAAAATTTTTGAAAAAATTGTAAAGTTTGCAACTTTCTTTAAGATTTCATCATTTTAAAGCTAGTTGTATAAGAATCTTGGATTAAAAACTCGTTCTTGGTGTGCTTTATTCAAAAACAAAAAGTTAGCCCTTTATCGAGAACATTGGCCCTAAACTTTCGAGAACACGTAGACTTGCTCCATTTGTGCTTTCGTTGCTTACTCAGTGCTTTTCTCTCTTGTATAAGAAAGAAAACACTTCGACTCGTTGGATATTTTCATTATTGTATAATCTCGAAAATTTGGACATCTTTTCGAAAATTTGAAAACTTTCGAGAACACAACATACTTATCGAGAACTCTCTCTGTTTTCGAAAATTGTGTAGTTTTCGAAATCCCCTTTCAAATCTTTCGAGAACTTTGTTGGTTTCATAAGTTTAAGTGATCTCGATAATTAGCATTTATCAAGAACACGTTTTTGAGAACACTTTTAACGAGAACCTTACAAACTTTCGAAATCCTCCAACCATTTTCGAGAACATTTTGGACTTTGACTGACTTTCGAGAATTTCAACAACCTAGTTTCGAGAACACACTTGGGATAGTTTTCGAGAATTGGCTTATCATTTATACCTTCTACAAGATCCATTTACACACAAGTCTTTCATCATGTCTCAACCTCCGTACTACAATTACCTTCATCAGCATCAGCAGCTACAACAGAATCGTCAACAACAACCGTATCAACAACCGATTCAACGACCGTATCAACAACAGTATCATCAACCATACTACATGCACGAACAACATCAACTCTTAATGCACCAACAACAATTTCCACAGCGACAACCATACTTGCATCAGCAAATGCAAACCAATCTTCCACCTACTAAGCAAACGCATTGGTTTGATCAAATGTGCAAAGCAATCACTAGTCAGCAATCTCGACATGAAGCTGAGTCTCTTGACATTCCTCCAATGCTCACACCAGGCAACTACGTTCAATGGGCTAGTCGTTTCTTGCGATTCATTGAACTTAAGAAACCTCATGGTAAGTTTATGAAAAAGGTCATTCTTGAAGGACCATTTCAATGGCCTACTACAACGGTTGCAGGTGATCCTAATGCAAATCCTCCAAGACCTGACACTGTAATTCCACTTGCTGAATCCTCACTCACCGCAGAGCAACAACTTCATCGGGAAGCAAATGAACTTGCAATGATCTACATTCTTCAGGGAATACCTAATCCGATCTTTCGAAGTATTGATGCTCAGAAAACTGCTAAGAATATGTGGGAACATGTTCATCTCTTGACGGAAGGCACTGAATTGAATCAAGAAGACATGCAATCAAAGCTTTATATGGAATATGAAGACTTCATGATTGAATCAGGGGAATCGCTTGAGTCTTACTATCATCGTTTCACAAACATCATCAATGACTTGGATCGACATAACATCATACTCCCCAGGATTGCAATCAACACTAAGTTTCTAAGTTGTCTTGGTAATGAATGGAAGAAATATGTCACGTTTGTCAGGCAGGCTAAGAATCTTCATGATGCACCATATGGATTGTTGTTTGATTATCTGAAGCACCATGAGAGTGAAGTGGACAAGGATAGAGCTCTTCGTGCAAATTTGTCATCATATGAAGCTGGGTCTCTTGACATTCCTCCAATGCTCACACCAGGCAACTACGTTCAATGGGCTAGTCGTTTCTTGCGATTCATTGAACTTAAGAAACCTCATGGTAAGTTTATGAAAAAGGTCATTCTTGAAGGACCATTTCAATGGCCTACTACAACGGTTGCAGGTGATCCTAATGCAAATCCTCCAAGACTGCCACTGTAATTCCACTTGCTGAATCCTCACTCACCGCAGAGCAACAACTTCATCGAGAAGCAAATGAACTTGCAATGATCTACATTCTTCAGGGAATACCTAATCCGATCTTTCGAAGTATTGATGCTCAGAAAACTGCTAAGGATATGTGGGAACATGTTCATCTCTTGACGGAAGGCACTGAATTGAATCAAGAAGACATGCAATCAAAGCTTTATATGGAATATGAAGACTTCATGATTGAATCAAGGGAATCGCTTGAGTCTTACTATCATCGTTTCACAAACATCATCAATGACTTGGATCGACATAACATCATACTCCCCAGGATTGCAATCAACACTAAGTTTCTAAGTTGTCTTGGTAATGAATGGAAGAAATATGTCACGTTTGTCAGGCAGGCTAAGAATCTTCATGATGCACCATATGGATTGTTGTTTGATTATCTGAAGCACCATGAGAGTGAAGTGGACAAGGATAGAGCTCTTCGTGCAAATTTGTCACCTCCTCCAAATCCTAACTCATTAGCACTTGTTGCTCAATGTCACTTTATTCCACAACCATCAAACCATGCTTATGTTCAAGAACAAAATAACTTCAACTACCATCAATCAAATCCTTCACAACCACTACTCACATATGATTCTACTCAGCAAAGCAACGTCGGTTCAACTGATTCGTATGACAACAATGACTCCATGTTCTACTCCAATGCTAACAATGATGAAGATGAAGAGGAATTCAACAACTTGAACCAAGGAATTGCACTCATCGCTAAAGTATTCAGCAAATTCTCCAACAAGTCCAACAACCGTCTTCGTTCTTCATCTAACACAAGGAATCAAGCTGTTGTTAATGATGGCCAAGTTGAGGTTCAGAATCGTAACTTTGGTAGATCTGGATTTCATGGTAATATGGGTAATTCTGGAAATGGTCAGCGGTTTAATGCAAATGGTAGCTTTCGGAACAATGTTGCTGCTACTCAGAAAAGAGTTGAGATTGTTGAAACGGGCAATACAGATTCTGGTAACACAGTCATTTGTTGCTACAACTGCAATGGGATCGGTCATTTGGCAACTGCATGTCCTTCACCGAGAACTCAAGGCAGTAAGTATCACAAGGAAGCATTACTTCTCGCTCTTAAGGATGAAGCACGTGGAAACGTCCATGCTAAAGATAACAGCTTCATGGCCAATGCTCAATCTGATGATGACATGGAAGATCTGGAAGCAAATGCTGCAGTTATGCTTATGGCCAATATGCAGGAACTACATCTGAGTGATTCAGGCCCAGTGTATGACACTGATGGTCTGTCTGAGGTACATGATTTAAACACATGCTTAATACATGATATTGCCTCACCTGCTGTATCTGCATCAGAAGAGGAACAAGTTGTTCAAAATGATTCATTATTATCTAGTAAAGAGGATGAGCAAATAAGCACATTTGTTACATTTGACGACGATGATCAAATTGACCGTGTGGTTATATTTGATGAAAACGTTCAAATTAACCAAGCTGTTGTATTTGATGATCCAATTGATGATGGTTATAATGATCAATTTGAACAACATGAACCTTCAAATGATCCAGATTCAGAACTCAGAACCATGCTTATGACCACCCAAATTCAGGCCCAAAAATGCAATGATATAAATACCAAATTGAAAGCCAAAATTGCATCATTAACGAAAGACCTTGAGTGCTGTAAACTTCAAATAACAAATTTTGAAACATGAGATAATCGGGAAAACAGTTTTGAAATTGCTTTCCAAAAATCGTATGTTCAAGAACAAGAGTTACAACATCAAATACGTGAATTAACCGTTTCCAAAAATGAATTAATCTCACAAATGGAACATGAAAGGTTTGATCATAAACAACAAATGAATCAACTCACCGATGAACTTTCTAAAACAAAATCTGAGTTGTCCATTTGTCAAGCTGAGTTTCGTGAATATAAACAAAAGTCAAGGAAACGGATTGATTCTTACGTCGAAGAAGTTGTTGAATTGGAAAAGAAAATCAAAGAGTTTAAAAATGTTGTTTATAAAACGGGTGAATCCATTACCACAATTCAAAAGTTTTCATTGCAACAAAGACCTCCCGAGTGTGGTTATGCTCTTGGTTACGATACACCCAGTTTTTTAAAAACAGCACTCAAGGAAATTCCAAAATTGTATAGTGCAGAACACTTATTTGATGAATCTGTTGTGCGTGTTATTGTATATGATCGTGCAGAAGAAGAGGAAATAGAGGATGAGAGTCGATCTAAAATGAGCACTGTTTTTTTACAACACACCTTTTGATTATTCCACATTTCCTCGTTTATATGATTCTTTTGTGCCTCAAAAAGAAAAAACTGAACAACCTTGGTATTTAGTACAAATAAATGATTCATCTTCTGATGTTGGTCCTGTTAAACCAGTAGCACAAATAAATGGTCCTTTACCTGATTCTAGTCACATTAAACCATTACCAAAACGGTGTAGTGTCATGAGGTATTTTGATACGTTTATGGAAGACATAAAGTTTTTAGAACAAGCAATTGAAAGAAACTCAGAAATAACTGTAGCAACTTTTCAAAATGTTTACGAAAAAGAAAAGAGAGAAGTCTTTCAAAAACAATTTTGGCCACATGTTCAACATTTGCGTCTTTGTGCTACACGCTGGGAAAAGGAACTCCAGTCAGAGGTAAAATCAATGATAGAAGTTTTCAATGCAACCGAACAAACAATTTCAAAACAGAAAAGAAAAAACAAAGGCTTGCAAAAAGAGGCTGATCGACTCTTAGAATTTGTACTTAATGCTGATATACTATCTGTGATTATGAATGCCTTGTATGAAACTGGTACCTCTATGCTGGTTGATGATAACACTGATGATATTAAATTGTTGAATGAACATGTTGAGACTTTAAAGAGTGAAAAGGAGAAACTTGTGAAACACAATGATGATGTGCAAAATAAACTTTCGAAAGAGATTTCTCAACTAAAAAAGAAGCTTGAATGGTGTCAAAATCAAAGTCTTGATTTCGAATTGCAATTGCAAAGACAAAAAACTTCAACTTCCCTTCATAATGAAACTATAAAGTTACAAAGTCAAATCTCACAATATCAAAAGGAATTAGAAGAGTTAAAAGTCGTAAACAATGACATTTATTTTTGCAATCGTGAGCTAGAATCTAACATCCAAGACAAGAAGCACATCATCATTGAGCTAAAAGAGAAAATAAAGGTACTTGAAAAAGGAAAGTTTGCTAGCAATAATGTGATTGCACCAGGCATGTACAACATCGACACAACCCCTAGGGAAACACACTCTCAAATTTCTAATGTGAATGATTCAACTTCTACAGGAATAGTCACCACTCCTAGCGTTAGCAGATCAAAGCGTAAGAGCACCAAAAGGAAGAATAGGATCTGGAAGCGTAGAAGCGGATCACTAGAAGCCTCTGAAGTAGAAGAACACCTTAGGAATTTGAATAATACTCATGTTGCACTAGACTTAGATTCTGATTTGGCAAATCGTAATTCTAATCTTTATGTAACGAATGATGACCCTTTAATGCTTTAAATGTTAATGCTTCCTGTGTGTTTTGTCGAAATAGTATGTTATCTGGTGATCATTCTAAATGTGTTGCAAACTCTCTTGTATATCGTCATAAGAAACGTACATCTGGCAAAATATCTAGGCCCACTACTGCTTCTAAATCTGTGCTAGGACTTATGCCAAGTGTAGTCTCTAAGAATGATATAGTCGCCCCCGTAGTTGCGAACAATACTTCTAAGAACATGCCATCCCCTAGTGAATTTATTAAGAAGAAAGGACGAAATAGCTGGAGTTGGCAACGTTGGTTACAAAGGACACATAACTTTAAATGGATTCCTAAAATTGTTAATATGTGTGCTTCTAACCCAACGGAACCCACAACTTCTTTGGGTTCCACCCTTACATTTGTTCCATCTTTGTCTCCTTCGTGTGATACAGGTGGTTCAAATTGTTCTTTGGATTGTTGATAGCGGATGCTCCCGACACATGACAGGCAATCTCAAACTATTAAGAAACTTTGTCTCAAAGTTCATCGGTACTGTCAGATTCGGGAATGATCACTTCGCTACAATTATGGGCTATGGGGATTATGTCAGTGGGAGCATCGAAATTAGTCGTGTGTATTATGTCGAAGGCCTTGGTCACAATCTTTTTCCGTCGGTCAATTCTGTGATGGGGATTTGGAAGTAGCATTCAGGGAGAAAACTTGCTTCGTTCGTGACTTACAAAGAAATGATCTTATGTCCGGCACTCGGGGAAACAATCTCTATACTATCTCATTGTCAGACATGATTGCATCTTCTCCTATTTGTCTTCTTTCAAAAGCAACTTCAACAAAATCCTGGTTATGGCACAAACGTATGTCTCATCTTAACTTCAAAACCATGACAGACCTTGCTCGTAACAAACTAGTTGACGGCCTTCCTAGATTAAGATATTCGAAAGATCACTTATGTCCCGCTTATGAACAAGGAAAGAGCAAACGTGTACACTTCAGCTCTAAAAATGAACCAAGTTCTAAGCATGTTCTTCACCTACTTCATATGGATCTGTGTGGCCCCATGCATGTGCAAACGATTAACAGCAAACGGTACATCTTAGTAATTTTTGATGACTACTCCAAATGGACTTGGGTTTACTTTCTACGAAGCAAAGATCAAGCTCCTTCAATGATCATCACCTTTCTCACCAAAATTCAGGTTCAACTTCAGAACATAGTCAGAATAGTCAGAACGGATAATGGAACTGAATTCAAGAATCAAACCCTTCGCGATTATTTTGACAAGGTGGGAATTGAACATCAAACGTCTATTGCTAGAAGTCCAGAACAGAATGGGGTTGTCGAAAGACACAACAGAATGTTAGTAGAAGCTGCAAGAACGATGCTCATAAACGCTCAATTACCAGATTACTTATGGGCTGAAGCCGTATCAACCGCATGTTATACTCAAAATCGCTGTATGATCACCAAACGCCACAACAAAACCCCTTATGAACTTGTTCACAAACGCAAACCAAATATTCAACACTTTCATTTATTTGGTGCTCTCTGCTACCCACATAATGATCGTGATGATTTTGGTAAGCTCAAAGCTAAAGCCGATATTGGGATCTTCATTGGATATTGTGAGAACTCCAAAGGTTTTCGAATCTACAACCGTCGCACTAGGGAAATTCAGGAGACTATTCATGCTACTTTTGATGAACTTTCTGAAATGGCTTCTGAGCACAACAGCTTAGGACCCGCATCAAACCGTCTTAACTTCCCAGATTCTTCAACTGAACCATTGTCACTAACCCGCAATGAATTGGAAACCTTGTTCGCACCATTGTTTGATGATACTTTTGATCAAAGTGCACCAGATGTATCCACTAGTTCCACTGCTCAACCTAAAAATTCCAAGACCTGACACACCTGCTCCTACAACAACCAATGTAGACAACAGTGCACCTTCAAATGAATTTTTCAATCCGTTTGCTGAACAAAACGATTCCAATACAGACAACACAGCTGAAGATCTGAACCAACAAAAAGTACCCGAACTTGCTGCCTATGATCCAAATGCACTGTTTAATCCATTTGCTCCGACTCCAAACCTTGAAGATATTGCAGAGTTGTCAACACGCAATTTGGAACCACTTAATATGCAGCAGTTCCATAACCCTCACCCTTCAACGCATCAGTGGACTAAAGATCATCCCTTAATCAACATCATTGGACATCCTTCAGCTCAAGTTATGACAAGACAACGACTTCACTCCGATGGTGAACATTGCATTTATGCACTCACAGTTTGTCAAGCTGAACCCAAAAACATTAAACAAGCACTCACATATGATAACTGGATTGAATCAATGCAAGAGAAATTCAACCAATTCAAACGCCTCTAAGTGTGGAAATTAGTTGAACGACCAGATGGAGTTTATGTCATTGGGCTCAAAATGGATTTGGAAAAACAAGTTGGACGCAGATGGCACAGTTATTCGTAACAAATCCCGATTGGTTGCTAAAGGATATTCTCAGGAAGAAGTAATTGATTTTGGGGAATCTTTTGCACCAGTGGCTAGACTTGAAGCAGTTCGCATTTTTCTAGCATACGCTGCTCACAAAAACATGGTTATGCAATCTCAAACTATTAAGAAACTTTGTCTCAAAGTTCATCGGTACTATCAGATTCGGGAATGATCACTTCGCTACAATTATGGGCTATGTAGATTATGTCAGTGGGAGCATCGAAATTAGTCGTGTGTATTATATCGAAGGCCTTGGTCACAATCTGTTTTCCGTCGGTCAATTCTGTGATGGGGATTTGGAAGTAGCATTCAGGGAGAAAACTTGCTTCGTTCGCGACTTACAAAGGAATGATCTTATGTCCGGCACTCGGGGAAACAATCTCTATACTATCTCATTGTCAGACATGATTGCATCTTCTCCTATTTGTCTTCTTTCAAAAGCAACTTCAACAAAATCCTGGTTATGGCACAAACGTATGTCTCATCTTAACTTCAAAACCATGACAGACCTTGCTCGTCACAAACTAGTTGACGGCCTTCCTAGATTAAGATATTCGAAAGATCACTTATGTCCCGCTTATGAACAAGGAAAGAGCAAACGTTTACACTTCAGCTCTAAAAATGAACCAAGTTCTAAGCATGTTCTTCACCTACTTCATATGGATCTGTGTGGCCCCATGCATGTGCAAACGATTAACAGCAAACGGTACATCTTAGTAATTTTTGATGACTACTCCAAATGGACTTGGGTTTACTTTCTACGAAGCAAAGATCAAGCTCCTTCAATGATCATCACCTTTCTCACCAAAATTCAGGTTCAACTTCAGAACATAGTCAGAATAGTCAGAACGGATAATGGAACTGAATTCAAGAATCAAACCCTTCGCGATTATTTTGACAAGGTGGGAATTGAACATCAAACGTCTATTGCTAGAAGTCCAGAACAGAATGGGGTTGTCGGAACGTTAGTAGAAGCTGCAAGAACGATGCTCATAAACGCTCAATTACCAGATTACTTATGGGCTGAAGCCGTATCAACCGCATGTTATACTCAAAATCGCTGTATGATCACCAAATGCCACAACAAAACCCCTTATGAACTTGTTCACAAACGCAAACCAAATATTCAACACTTTCATGTATTTGGTGCTCTCTGCCACAACAGTGCACCTTCAAATGAATTTTTCAATCCGTTTGCTGAACAAGCCGATTCCAATACAGAAACACAGCTGAAGATCTGAACCAACAAAAAGTACCCGAACTTGCTGCCTATGATCCAAATGCACTGTTTAATCCATTTGCTCCGAATCTAAACCTTGAAGATATTGCAGAGTCGTCAACACGCAATTTGGAACCACTTAATATGCAGCAGTTCCATAACCCTCACCCTTCAATGCATCAGTGGACTAAAGATCATCCCTTAATCAACATCATTGGACATCCTTCAGCTCCAGTTATGACAAGACAACGACTTCACTCCGATGGTGAACACTGCATTTATGCACTCACAGTTTGTCAAGCTGAACCCAAAAACATTAAACAAGCACTCACATATGACAACTGGATTGAATCAATGCAAGAGAAATTCAACCAATTCAAACGCCTCGAAGTGTGGAAATTAGTTGAACGACCAGATGGAGTTTATGTCATTGGGCTGAAATGGATTTGGAGAAACAAGTTGGACGCAGATGGCACAGTTATTCGTAACAAATCCCGATTGGTTGCTAAAGGATATTCTCAGGAAGAAGGAATTGATTTTGGGGAATCTTTTGCACCAGTGGCTAGACTTGAAGCAGTTCGTATTTTTCTAGCATACGCTGCTCACAAAAACATGGTTGTTTATCAAATGGATGTGAAAACGGCATTTCTAAACGGTGAGTTACGTGAAGTGGTCTATGTTAGTCAGCCAGAGGGATTCGTCGACCCAGAGCATCCTAATCATGTCTACAGACTTAAGAAAGCTCTTTACGGTCTCAAACAAGCCCCAAGGGCATGGTACGATAAACTTACTGCTTTCTTGCTTGCTAATGATTTTACTAAAGATTTAATAGATCCAACTTTGTTTATCCAAAAACACAGGAATGACGTTTTAATTGTGCAAATATACGTTGATGACATTATTTTTGCTTCTACACATAAAAAGTACTCAAACGCTTTTGCAAAACTAATGAAACAAAATTTTGAAATGTCTATGATGGGTGAACTTACATTCTTCTTAGGACTACAAGTTCATCAGTCACCCGGTGGGATCTTCCTTAGTCAGTCCAAATATGCTCTTGAGATTATAAAGAAATATGGCATGACCAGTTGTGATACTTATAATACCCCCAATGGCCAACACAACTAAGCTAGATGAGGATTTACATGGGAAACCTGTTGACCCCACAAAATACCGCAATATTATTGGGTCACTCATGTATTTAACCGCTAGCAGACCAGACATTGTATTTGATGTATTTATGTGCTCTCGTTATCAGTCCCGTCCTACTGAACGTCACCTCAATGAGGCTAAACGAATCCTTCGATACATAAAGGGAACCATTAACATGGGGATCTGGTACGAAGGATTCTGGTTTTGAACTAATAGCCTTTTCAGATGTTGATCGTGCAGGGTGCGTAGACACACGCAAAAGTACTTCTGGTGGTTTGCAGTTTCTTGGAGATAAAATTGTGTCTTGGCAATCGAAGAAGCAAGATTGCACTTCATTATCATCTACGGAAGCTGAATATGTAGCCATGTCTGCTTGCTGTGCTCAAGTCATTTGGATGCGAACACAGCTAATGGACTACGGTTACTTATTCAACAAAATTCTGATGTACTATGACTCGAAAAGTGCAATAGCAATCTCATGCAACACGGTTCTGCATTCAAAGTCTAAGCACATTGATCTCCGTTATCACTTCATCAAGGAGCATGTTGAAAAGGGTACAATTGAGTTATATTTTGTGGGTACTGAATACCAACTGGCCGACTTGTTCACGAAACCTTTACCTCCATCAAGGTTTGCTGAACTAGTCCACCGGATTGGTATGCGGTGTTTGACTCCAGATGATTTAAAATCTTTTCTTGAAAACAATTAACTGAGTCAAATACCAAAACCATTTTTGTAAATATTTATCAAAAACAAAAGACAAAATCAAAAAATCTTCAAAAACACCAACAAGACTTTACATTTTTAGCTTATGTTTTATTTTTTTCTCTCGTTCTTCAAAAGCAAGTACACTACCTCTATCAACACTTTGGTTTATCAAAAATTTCTCAATATTATCACCAAGTGTTGAGGGGGAGAAAATGTTCTTCAAAATTTAAAAATCCTGTTCAAACATGTGTACTTGCATATTTCTAAAAGATGATGTTGTCAATAATAATGGTGGAACTTCACGAGTTTTCCCTCGTTACGTTAAATTTAATATTTCATGAATTTCCTTTAGCCTAGAATGTTTTTGTTGCTAACGGTCGTTACTTTATAATGTTTAAGATCAAAGTTTAGGACTTATAAAGTATGTTTTGTAGTCAAGGGAGGATCACTCATGTATTTAACCGCTAGCAGACCAGACATTGTATTTGCTGTATTTATGTGCTCTCGTTATCAGTCCCGTCCTACTGAACGTCACCTCAATGAGGCTAAACGAATCCTTCGATACATAAAGGGAACCATTAACATGGGGATCTGGTATCCGAAGGATTCTGGTTTTGAACTAATAGCCTTTTCAGATGTTGATCGTGCAGGGTGCGTAGACACACGCAAAAGTACTTCTGGTGGTTTGCAGTTTCTTGGAGATAAACTTGTGTCTTGGCAATCGAAGAAGCAAGATTGCACTTCATTATCATCTACGGAAGCTGAATATGTAGCCATGTCTGCTTGCTGTGCTCAAGTCATTTGGATGCGAATACAGCTAATGGACTACGGTTACTTATTCAACAAAATTCTGATGTACTGTGACTTGAAAAGTGCAATAGCAATCTCATGCAACACGGTACTGCATTCAAAGTCTAAGCACATTGATCTCCGTTATCACTTCATCAAGGAGCATGTTGGAAAGGGTACAATTGAGTTATATTTTGTGGGTACTGAATACCAACTGGC